>JAJKFI010032567.1:0-76777 GCA_029204185.1 Lerista edwardsae | reverse complement strand
GGAGGGTCAGTTAGGATTGCACCATTGGTCAGTCACGAAAGGGAAATTCTGCAGAATCTTAGAATGGCACTGAAAGTGTGCTATGCCTATACAGAATTAGCAAAGGTGAAACAGTCCTGTTTGTGCCCAAAGAGAAAAGGGGAGACTCCAATGGAAAGTCAGTTGACTTAGGACTCAATTAGTGTGTATATCTTGGTAGGCAGTGACAAGCTCACTAGAACTAATTGCAGCAGCAGCTTCCCTTGTGAGATGGCAGCAGTCCTATTGGAAAAAAAAACTAAAGGAAGAGACAAAGATTCAGTCTGACATTCAAAAAGAGCAATTTGTAACAATTTGAAGATGTCTCACTGTGTATTGAGAAAGATCCCAGCAAAGGGTTTGAGCTTATCTTTCTCTGCTACACTAGTTAAAGTAACTCACAGTTACTTGGAAGCAGCTGGAGGTCTCCTCGGAGTAACCAGCCAAACAAGTGCTTAGGATTTGTACTCTCACAGGGAATATTTTTTTCCGAAGTTTCTAAGTTTGAATTGGTATACCAGTTTAAGAGGTATCCTCCTCCACCCCCTGGAGGATCCTTCTCACTTCCTCTTGAGTAAAGAAGTATGAATGGCTATTTTCAAGCATCAGTCTGAGGCCTTGCTTACTTTTTTTTTTTGGTGGAGGGAGGAGAGTTGTGGACTTCTTTTGGTGTTTTTATTCCCTGCTTCCTCCCATCCTACTGGTACCTTGCCAGGAGAAAGAAATAGAAAGTGTTTTGCAATTCATCATGCCCTTTAATTATTTTAATCAGTTCTTTATGACTCACTACCAAGGAAATGTTTCAAAACACAACGCAGGAGGTTGTTAATGGCAGCACCAAGATATCATTGCCATTGTGCATTACTGACGCAGATCTCATCTTTTCAAAGCTGGCCCTCCAACTTTTATTTATATCCACCTAATGTAGTTACAGAACTTTTAAGCAATAAAAATAATCCCCAAAAAGAAAACGCCGAGTTCCAGTTTTTCAAAGTTTGCAAGTGATTGGGGGACTCCCACAGTGTAGGAAAATACTTACTGAAACTTGTGTTCCTAGCTGGGGTGGGAACTTCTGATTAATAGGAATTCAGGCAGTTCAGTCTAATAGACCTCATTCTCCCTTTGTGAGTTGTTGTTCTCCTTCTGTCCAATGAAGCTTTTCTTGAGACCAAGGCAGCCATATGAAAAAAGCATTCCATATTTACAAGGGAACCAAGTGTTAAGGTCCCCCTTCCCCATCAAGCAAGCACCACCACTGGAATAGTCTGGCAAGAGCTCAATGAGAGTCTTCCCATTAGGAAGAAGATGTTTGTATGTCCTTCAGAAGTACTTTGAGAATGTGCTCAGTGTCTGAGGCAGAAGAGAGCAAGAAACTCAGCCTGGGGAAGAGGTGTAGATGTCTCCCTTGCAGTCCATCTCTTGGGCAAGCCATTCGCCTTTTCAGTAAGTTTGTCGCCCAGGATACGCTGGAAAGAGGCTTATATCTGAGGGGTTTCCATGAAGGGAAAGAGTTCAGTTGTACAGTTCTGTTATGTACATGATGTATGCAGTTCTATTTGTTTTTTTAAAAACGTTTTAATAAAAAAAATTACAGTTTTAGGAATGTTTTTAGGGGAAACCTGTAAATGCAACATCTCTATTTATTTTGCCTTATTTTAGTTTGCTATATTGTGTATACACCGCATTGCAGCCCTGACTATTGAGACTGCACCAGGGCATTATGAGCAAGGTGGGTTATTATATAGCTTTGACCATTCTTGGACAAGCTGGGCAAGGGCTGGGCACTTTCCACATTACTATAATTGCACTTTGAGCTGAGTTTTCATTGAAATACCAGCTAATGCTCAGATGGGTGAAATCCCCTTTTCAAGCCAACTTTTTGAACGAATGTGCCCCAATCAACCCATAATATGAGTGGTGCAACTGTAGGATCATACATGCTCAGTTTCTTGGTGCCTTAGAACTCGACAGGCAAAGCAGGCACCTCTAAGCAGGGCCAGAGGCCTGTGACTCTCAGATGTTTCTAATGGTGAAGATTTGCACCTATTAACTCTTTCAGGGTGCATCCTAATCTGGAGTTAGGCTGGCACAAGTCCCTTGTGCTAGCCCAGGAGTGTTGCAAACACACCATAAAGCACGTTTCGACAACTCTCGGAACGTGGGAGGACAGTGCACATCTGTGTGCTGGCCTCCCTGACTCAGAGAGTGTTGCAAACACGCATCATGGCACAATTGCAACCAGTGGTGTCATCTAAATAATTTAAGAACAGGTACTCACTTTTGATTGGCACGTGTTGGGACCCGCCCTCCGGAAGTGACATCATAAGCCAGAAGTGATGTCGTGGCAGGAAGTGACATGAAAAAAAGCCCTTTTTGAGGCCTCAGATGATTTTAAACTGACCCAACAGTTGCAACAGTATTCCACAGCAGCCCCAGAACATGTTAAGGAGGCCTGGCATCATGTTAAAACCCCAGAGCAACTCATTTTTCAGTGGCAAGGAAAGGAAAGGCTCCGCTCGCTGCCTGCTTGCCTGGCTGGCTCTGAGAACATGCAGGCAACTCAAACATGCAGGAAATTCAAACGTTGCAGAGGGCGGAGTCGACGAGTGGGCGGGCGAATGGGCGGGGCCAGCTGTAATCCTAGAAACCGGTACTGGCGTACCCCCCTGCATGACATCACTGATTGCAACACTCCAGGTTAGGATTGCGCCCTCACTATGTTCTATGCAAGAATGCAACATTTGTGCTGCCTCTTGAGGTGCACATTCATTGTCACGTTCTTATTCCAGCTCTAATTCTGGCTTAAAGAAACACATCTTTGTTCCTTCCTTCTCAAAGCCAGTAACATAAGTTGCCATCACACTTCCACCCCTGAGAATGCATTTATAAATGGAAGGATCCCATCCTCTTCAGCGGTCATTAATCTGTGTGGTCTTGCAGGATCCTGTGAAGTGTCCACTACCGCAATTGCAAGTTATCCCCCAAGCGGGGGGTCCCATCTTGCTCCTCTAATGCTTTGGTGTCTCCTCATTCGTTGGTCAATTTAAGACTATAGATGAATTAAATGTACAAAACCTGTAGTGTTCTTTTTATCTGCACTTTTTTTATAAGAACATAATGTAATACTAAAAAAAATGAAATAAAAATAAAGATATATTGCCCCTATTTTAATCTAGTGAGTTATTTTGTTAGGTGAACCAAACACGTTCAAGCAATAAACTCAGATAATCACTAACAGAATCATTAGTTTAGCCTTCATCTCAAAGGCCATGTAGCTGCAACACTGCTTCACTTGAGGCAGGATGACACTCTCTGCATTGTTGTTGCTTTTGACAGAGCATATGTAAAGCATTCTGTGATGCTTTACACAGAATGAGAGGCTTGCAGACTGGGGAAGAACGCGCCATGGTCTCATTTGTCCTTACTTAAGCTTCTTACAGTTAAGAAAGAGAGCTGAGGCATTGTGCCAAAGATGTTGCAGAGAAGGTGGATTTAAGAAGTGAACTGAAGGTATCACACACGTGTCCTGGGACGCTGGTCACACTAGCAGGGAGAGGCTTCCATTAACATCCATGCCTTTCAAATGGGAGCAAACGAGCCAGGAGACTGTAGGATGGTATTCCAGATCTTGGCAATTAGCTTCGTCGTGCACAATTACAAGCTTTATTCCAAGCAATGCATTTATGGTTGCACTGTTGGATTGTAAAGAGTGTTGAGTGGCCAAATGAAAGCTGGGCCCAGCTAGTGCACAGTCATCTTGCTTGACCAGGAATGAAACTAGACTCAACTAAAAAAAAAAGATGTCCAGCTCAGCATTAAACCTGCCTAGAAATCCTCATTCTTCATCCAACACATGCATGTGATGGATAATTGTTTCCTTAGTGAGGTGCTACTGGTTGCAAACTGGATTTGTCCACATGAGTCGGCGTAGGTTGATGCAAGCAGATCTGTGTTTCTCTGCCCATTTTGTGCTCTCTTCTTTGCAGCCCGATACCACCACTGCCTTGGAAAACTATCCTGCAGTGCACACACAGATAGAGTTTCCAGCAGGCTGAAATAATAACTTCATTCCTTTCCATCATTCCAGTTCCTTTCCACTTAGGGGGGACATCTCATGTCTGAGCAACATTTAGTGGTCAACCCTGTTGCCTCCTTTTCGGTACAAAAGAGTGATACCTCTCACCGTAGTCCCATTAAGCACTATCTCACCATAAATGCCTCTCTCCAAAATGTAGTAATCTCAGATTTCAGCCGCAGCTAACTCCACCCCCCTGAACAGGTCTGAACTCTTTATGCTAATAGTCAAGCCAAGATGAGTGGAACAAAGCTCCTGCCCAAACATTGTTGTAAGAGAAATGCCAAACCAGCAATCTTGATCATAAACAAGTTTCAATCTATGCGTAAATGCTGCAGTGGTGAAAATCCTCAGTTTCCCACTATTTTTGGTCTTTTGTTTCATTGCTTTGACGTGTCCTGTTCTCGCCAAGATTCTTGTGATACATGACTCTTCAGGATCCTGTGGTTTGTCCTTTCGTCATCTAGCATTTGCCCACTGCCTCAACTGAATGGTAAGACCAGTTACATGGCTTTGTGTCAACTGACTGGAGAATGAATCCCACCTGACTTCCAAGAGTGGGAAAGTCAATGGACTCAGGTCCAATAAGTGAAACCTGGTCCACAGCCATAGGTTACAAAAGTGGAGTCATGAATAACTTTGCACATTTAACCTGGTTTATTGGCTTGACGTTGGAAGCGACTTCCTTCTCTCTGCTCTCCATTCATCTCCTCTCCCCGGACCTGGGCTTGAATAGGGAGTGTGGGAGGAGGAACTGAGGAATTGGAAGAGGCCCTCCTGTAAAGCCATTTGCACCTTCTAGGTTTCAAACCAAACCAGAAATGTCTAGACCCACATTGTGCAAAGTGAATGGAAAGCTAGAGCATAATCCCATAAGCCTCTCCAAATAAAACTGAAATGGGCCAGGGTTTTCCGAGAGGAAAAACGCCAGATGAAATGTATACATGGTGAACAGCAATTCCAACATTATAAGAAGGAGCCCTGAAAGGATTTGCTGAAGGGTGGGGGGAATATAAGGAATTCGCCCCTTGCCCGCAAGGTCAGCTTACATGTTCCTTCCCGCGCTCCTCTGTACAGCACAGACGTGTGTTACGGTATATTTGCAAGCACTTAGGGCCAATGCAGGTGATTGCACTCTAAGTATTTGATTGTCTCTGAAGGGGGTCAGAGGAATTTTTCCCCACTGTAGATCTTTTGGAAGTACTGTACTTTTGTTTACGTGGAGAACCACTTGGCTTGGATTGTGAGAGTGAGTGAGGGTGCAATCCTAACCTGGAGTTAGGCCAGCAAAGTTTGGTCGGCACAGGGAACACCGTAAAGTATGTTTGGACCACTGTCAGAGTCAGAGAGGCCAGCAGACAAACATGTGCCATCCTCCCTGGCTCCGAGGGTGGTCCAAACGTGCTTTATGGTGGCCCTGGTGCTGGCCAAACTTCGCTGGCCTAACTCCAGGTTAGGACTGTGCCCTGATTGTGAGCAAGCATGCACATGTACACACTCTCCCTTCTCCAGAAGTCCTATGGCTGGGGCTGGCTAGAAGGACAAGGCTTCCAGCAGTCCAAGGGCAGCTTTTGAAAGCTCAAACTCCTTTCCTAGATTTTGGTGCCCTGTTACTTCTGCTTTCACTTCTGCCCTTTTTCAAAACGTGTATATTCCTCACTGGCTGGCAGAGCTCAGATGCTCCCACAAGAGCCTACAAGATATGTGGGTAAACATCTAAACAATATGAACAATTCAAAAACATTAATTTCAATGATTAAATAAATAGAAACAATAGGTTGAGAAAGAAAAAACATATCGGAAAAAACAAAAACAGTTCACCCCTACAATTTCACTTTTGCTTTTAAAAAGAAAAGTTTCAGTCTTGTAGGAGTCAACCAAGGCTGAGAGTTTGAGGGATGAAAGTTAACAAAGAGAGGGTGAGTGGTAGATACCTTTGCCAATACATCAATGAATGAGGGAAGCATGAATTGGGACTTGGAAGAGCAAGCCTATTGGACAATCTTTCATGTACCCCAGGTCCAGATCAACACTCTTGTTGTCTGAATTCAAGTATACTTGCTCAGCTCCCAAAGGCAGGGTAAGACAACAGTTTAGTGCAGGCAATTCCACCCTTACACTTACCTGGTGTATGCCAATGCATCTGGCACCATTGCAACCAAATTAGGCAAATGTTGAATCAAGTGGCCCATGTTATTTCCCACTCCAGCACAAAGAATTGGCATTTTCTTCATGCAGAAATTAGACCCTCTTCTCTGTTGGCCACAGAACACGGTATTTGGCAAGGATTCTTCTAGGGAAGAGGAGGAAGCTTGAAGTATTTAGTTTCCTTTTATTTCATTGCAGTGATAAATCTGCCATTATACAAGATGGTAATCAGGCTCTAGTTTATTAAACCAGCTCCAGGTGGGGGTGGGAGGAAGTGTCATGGCTTAGTGGCCAAGCACACGTGTCAAGCTTTAGGGTTCATCCCCAGCATTTCAGGTCCCAGTAGCAGGACTGGAACCACAGCAGAAAGTTTGCAAGATAGGCCACTGATCTAACTGTACAAGGCACCACCATTCCATCTTAGGGACATAAAAGTCACCCATCCACGCAGGAGGGTTCTAGCAAGTTGAAAGCAGCAAACATTTTCAGAAGTAACAGTGATGTTTTTGCAGGCCTTGCTCTGCTCACGGAATAGATCTCCCTCCCTCGCTCCACACTTGTGCCAGCTGCATTTAATTTTAGCAATAGTCCTATCTTGGGGCATCTTTTTCCATGGAATGCAAGTCTGAAAGTCAATAAATAACCATTTGTTGCCGCAGAATGACTGCCCCCAAACCACACTGCAAGAGGCTCCGCCGCCAGTTCAGTTCTCACCCCATGTGGAACTATTTTCTGCAGCTGCAGGGGCGGCTCTGTGACAGTGCCTTGGCCTTCCTGTCCTAGATGCTGCCAGCCCCTGAGCCGTCCTTTCTTAAGATCTCAAACTGGTATACATTTAGTGAAGAGTAGCAGTAATGAAGGCTGTAGCCACAGGTCCAAAAATGGGGAATGTTTATGCAACACCACAGCAATATATTCAGACCTCCTGTATTACCACCAAGTGACACCTCCTAGCAAATTATCCTCCATCTACCTCCTATCAGGCTGAGCACCCCCCCCCCCTCTGGTTCATCATGGGACTTTTTCATCCCATTTGCCAAAGTGAGAGGAGTTAACTAGAATAGTTTGCATGGTCAACAGTGTCACTCAGCTATTGTAGTATAGACTGTATTGTAGGTGTGGACTGATGATTGAACTGCCGGTACTGCCTGAAGCTAAGCAGGAGAATCTGTGGTCTATTTTTGGATGGGAGACAGAATGCCAGGTTATGACAAGCTGCAGTACCTGTTGTGGCAGAACGGGGTCACTGTGGAGCTGATTAGGCAGTATAGGAATGTTGTGTTGAAGGCCAGCCGGCAAAAGAACCGAGTCCAACCTTGAGGACCTGTCCAGGCTGGACTTATGATCACCTGCTGAAGCTTGCTGTCACATGGCCAGAGGAGAGAACCACACTGCGAAGGCTACATCTGGGACTGAGGATTCGGTGAATTGCAGAATAATGTATATTTGTACAAACTCCATTGAAAAAGGATGACTAGCCTGCCCATGTAAGCCGCCTTGGGCATTTGCTTCAAAATAAATAAATAAATTCTCCCCCCACCCTGGAATTGGCTCAGAGACTATCCAGCTCTTGTTAGGAGGCGACTGTGGTGCAACTCTGAGTAAGGGGTCATCACTAGTGTACCTAGAATTTCTATCTTAGAAATATAGAGCGGGACTAGCATAGTTTCAAAGAGTAATCCAGAGTTTGCTGCTCTCAGAAAGTGATGAGGGTGCTTCTAAAGTGACCCAGCTTTGGTAAGGGACATTTCCCCATTGTAGGTCAGAGCCCACCAGCTAAAGAGACAGGCCACAGCGTCACAGCAAGAGGCTAGTTACTCCTCAGCCTGGAAAATCATCGCTCCAAAGACAGTAGACTCTTGTTTGAACCCTGATCTCCTACGCAAGGTTCAGTTTTGTCTTTCTTCCCACCTATTTAGGCGGAGGATGGGAATTGCTACCCTATAGCTCAACAGCATGGCTCCATACGAATGACCAGACACAATGAGTGATCAATCATTGTAAATTGTAATCAACGTAGCTTAGCTTTGCTGCTGGCAGCCAAAGTGGTCTCTGGGGCATAAAACACCTCGCAGGGCTGAGACTGTCATGCTGTAGCTGGTGCACCAAATAGCCTGCCTAGCGATCCATATTCGGGTAACCTTTAGGGCCCAATCCTGTCAGGTCTAGTGGCAGTGGTAAGCCCTTACCGCTGGCACCAGTATCACAAATGTGCTGAAAGGCACTTCTACTGCTGCTGGGCCAGGACCAGGCCTCACCCCCGAGAAGAGCAGATGCGGAGCTGGCGGCTAGTGGCAAGTCTCACCACTGCTCATGTTTAGCTTTTCTGGGGCAGGGAGCATGGAAATGGGCAAGGGAGGGGCAGCACAGGGGTGGGACCAGAGGTAGGCTCTAGCACCAGAGGCTGCAGCAGTACTCCCTGAAGCTAAGCAGGAGAATCGGTGGTTTTATTTTTGAATGGGAGACGGAATGCCAGGCTGTGATAAGCTGCAGTCCCTGTTGTAGAAGAATGGAGTCGCTGGGGAGCCGATTAGCCAGTGCGGGAATGTGGGAGAAGGCCAGCCTGCAAAAGAATGGAGTACGACCTTGAGGACCTGTCCAGGCTGGACTTACGGTTGCCTGCTGAAGCTCAGAGGAGAGAACCACACCGTGAAGGCTACATCTGGGACTGAGGATTTGGTGAATCGCAGAATACTGCATGTTTGTAAAACCCCATTGAAAAAAGGTGGGTTAGACTAGGCTGCCAATGTAAGCTGCCTTGGGCATTTGCTGCAGCACAGGAAAGGCGGGATATAAATTCTTCAAATAAAGACTTTGAGCTGTCCTGGTAGTGTAGGAGAGGGATGGAATGTAATAAACTGAACAAACAGCTGCTGGCCATTCCCCTCCCCTTCTGAGCCTCCTCCCCGTGAAGCAAAGCAGGTAGTGACTGTGGAGAGGCTGCTGCAACCTCCCTTTTCCTTGCATTTTGAATGCTCGCTCTCTCCCCCGCGGAGGCTCACCTGACTTACTGCCCTCTGTTTTTGGCGCCAGGTGAAGACCTTTTCATTCTCACAGGAAGTGGAAAGCCTGGCATGTTTTCTGCTGCCCTAAATCACTTCGCTCCGAGGGTATTGGTGAAGCTTGGTTGTTTTGCTGTTAAATCATTTTACTTTGATTTTAGTTTGTTAGCTAACCTGGAAACAGATGCCTGTCTGTCACTAAAATCTCCTTGGTGCAGACAGGTTCTTTGCTTAGCCCACTTTTGCCCAACGCAAAAAGGCATTTGGCAACGTATCTGTAATATTTCTGAACCACTGCAAGGTTCACTTAGGTTCTCGCTTCGCTGCCTGTGCAACTCAACACTTGCCTGAATTCTCCATGAACCCAGAAGTACAGAAGATCTGGCAGCATTTTGCCTTTTCCATTGACCACAATTGGAATTGAATTTGGGCAGAATGGAGCCTCTCCAATTGCCAGCCACAACAGGAGACACGAGACTTTGTGGGTAGCAAGATTTATCCCCCCTCCTCAGCTATACTTAATGCTTGGACTATGTAGTAGAGTCTCTTCACCACCACCACCTCCACCCATTTGCCGCCTAGAGCTGAGCTGTGCCAGCAGCTAATACCACACACAGTTATAACTTGTAATATGTCAGCTCAGTACCATGCCTTGGCTGCTACTGCCATTTAAAACTTGGAAGAGAAGCGAGGGATAGTAAATGGAGTACTTTCCTAATAGAAAACATAGGAGAACATTGGCCTGGGGGAAAAAACTACAGAGATCCATTCAAAGTATTAGGCACACATGTGGTCCTCGCCATACATAGAAGCACCCATTTATTTATATTGTAGTGCCTGATGGACTGCAAGAAACACTGGTTTTATTAGAGACTCATCCATTTGTCACCTGTTAATGACCCCCTCCCTTAATAATCCACAAACCCCTTTTTCCGTAAGAGACAAAAACATATCCCAAATATTTTGTTCACACAGATCCATGACCGTAACTCAATTCCCAATGCCCAGATTGATTTCAAAATGAGGTTTTTAAAAAAGGGAACAGCAAGTGGAAAGATTCAAAAGAGACATCAAAATTCACTCAAGATTTACTCAAGAGATACATCACATCCTGACTGTATGTCGTGCCTGGTACTTTTTTTAACCCTCAATATACTTGGACGATGCATCAGCAACAGAGAAATTGGATAAACGGGAATGCCCCTCTTAATCTGAAATAAATGTTAACACCCCGACTTTCATTGCAGTTCTTCTTTATTAAAAGTGCAGGACAGCATGAACTGTTTTCGCAGCAATACACCACATGTTAATCTGTGCATAAACAGTTCATTCTACCGTTATCCAGAAAACACATTGACTTGTGCATAGTTCCCGCAGTTACTTGTGCAGTGTTTGACTAGGGTACAAAGAACCTTTTCGAGATCCCACTTTAAATATAAGAAGCATCCTCGTCCCAAACTGGAGCAATAATCCACCTTGCCAAGCTCTTTAGCCCCCAAATTATTCCCCAAAGGTAAAGCTCAAGTGCAATTTTATTTTTTTTAAGTTTCCTGTCCAGATTGTGTTGTTATTGCACTTAAAAAAGAAAAAATCAACTGACATGTGATAGGGTTGAACTGTATTATCTTGGGCACAGCATTCATTCTCCTGTTCTACCCACACAAGTTTGCAAACTAAATACTGTATTGCTGAAGGTACAACACTAAACACCCCTCGCTGCCTCACCTGCTACCGAGTTTCATTCTGACATTGATAGACAGAAGTTTCTGCTACAATCCCAGAATAGTGCTTTATATTCTAAGAATAATCCATTAGGAGCCCCTTTTATACAAGACATAATGGCTTCCCCTTGTGTAACTTGTTCATTGCTGTGAGGCATGCATAGGAGGCATTTCTGGCAAAACCTGGACCGGACTGGGTGCTACAGTCATTAAACACAATTGGATTACCCTTGTGACCCCCCCCCCGACATTTTTGTTCCCCCCCCCCCGACATTTTTCCTTCACAAAGGGAATTTCAAAGTGGGCACTTTGAAAAACAGCATGTCCCATTTGCGAGGACACTGGTGCAAATGAGCGCACTAGTTGAGTGGCTGATCCAAAGTGACCAGAACAAAAGGAACCAGGCAGTGGAAAAGGGCAAAGGAGGAGAAGGCCAAGCAGAAGAGCCTGAAGAAGGAGAACACAGGAGTGGCAGAAGAGAGAGCCTGGGAAAGTGGCTGGAAGTTGGAGGGCCCCTGGAACGCCAGCAGAGGGCGCTGGAGGCACAGCACCTGTTCACTGGCGACGGTTGGATGGTCAGTGGCAAAAATTGGGCCAACTTCCATCCGCTGCCATCAGGAGCTGCTGAAGTGGGGGGAAGCAACTGGGCAGGGCTGTGCCCCAGGAAAGGAGGGCTCAACAGGCAGGGAAGCTCTTGCTAAAGGGGGCAGGAGAGGCCGAGGTAGATAGACCCAAGGGGGAGTGGTTGGGGACGTGTCAAGGGCTGCTGTGCCCACTTGCTGAGCTGTGTACAGAAGAATAAAGAAAGGTTAGGACCCAAGCCAGACTCCCAGTCCCTCTGTCACCCGTCTGCACCCAATGAATAGATGCACCATGTTGTTCCTCGCTGCATACAATGCACAGCCTGGGAGGAAGGCAAGAGGGCCCAGCTACCCGAACACGTCTTCCTTCAGTGTCCATTTGTTACACTGCTCTTTGTCCTGGTGTGATCGAGGCAGGCAGTGCATTCTGGCCCAATCTGGACCCCTTTCCTGCCCGTCACCCTAATTTACCAGTTTCTGTCATCCTAAACTTTTGCCAAAGACGAACATTCCACGCTATGAGCCCATTAAGTTCTCATTTTAACTGTTTGAACCAAAGAATGCTTTTAGCACACAATTAACTTGTCCTCTGTTTTTGTGGGTGGCAAGAAAAGAGCTTCAGGACAAAGTGTGAATTGCAAAATGCAGAGCGTTCGGAAAGTTCTGTTTATGCCCCTTAACAAACTATTACCAAATGATCTGAAATGGCCCCGTCCCGGCAATACTGCTCTTGAAACTGTTCCTGCTGGTGATGCTTCCCACACCACAGGCAGTCCTAGAGCAAGCTTGCTGCACCCCAAGCCAAATAAGGGTTGTCCCTTGTACACCCGGCTGCTCACAGCTAGTAAGGCATATTTTCTCCCAAAGGTTCGTGTCTATTCTTGGGTAGATCTAGGAGAAAATTTCTTCCCAGTATAGCAGACGGTTTGATCTCTTGGCTTATAACACCCAATTGTTGTTCTTGCCACACGGTGGGGCAAGATTGGCCACGTTGTGCTATTACCATGATGAGACCGTGCCGTTCTCCAAAGCTTATTGGGGAAGACATTATTCAAAAACTGCAAGCTGTGTACGCCTTTACGAGAATTACCCTCATTAGCCTCTCACAAGGCATGATCAATTTGTGAATGCAAGGATTCCTTCTAGTAACAAAGCGTATTAAGTACTTGTTCAAAAAGTTATGTGTGCGTGCTTAAGTATAAAAACAGGAAAAAGGCCCCAAACCCAAACAAGTCACAATAGCACAAGTTAAGTTTTCACAGAATGGCTGCACCACTTGGCCTCACCCTGCTGGGTCCCCCATCACATTTAACTGGATCCATTCAAAGGACCCAAGAATTTAAATATATTTTAAAAATCACCCATGCGGTATCAGGAAATTCAACTTTGAGAGGGACCTTAGAGAGAAAGATCAATCCCCTATCTAGAAAAATATGCACCCCAGAATGCACAGAAAAAAGGGGTCTTATTGGGCAAGGTGATATTGAACATTGTTGCCTTTAAAAGTAATCAATTTGACTTATTTCTTTTAAATAAACATTTCAGTTGGTACCTAAGCCATCCTTAAATCCAGCATCACTAACTACGATCAGGTTGGAAAAAATGCATTTATATAGAATTGAATTTCTGCAAGGCAATTAATGTTAGAAAACTGCTGGAGAACGTATTTCCCCAAATGCACTTTAGCTCTAGTATGGTACATCACAAATGATATGGTGAGGGCATGGTGGACTCTGATTTCTAGCAGGTTCCAGATGAGCAAAGTGGAAATTGTTTGTGGAAACACACAAAGTGTGTTCCACAAAGTGGAAATGGTAGTAGAAGGGTAGCCATGCATGTGATTCCACCATGAACACAGGAGTCAAACTCCCCTTCAGAGAGAAAGGTCTGCAGTCCTTTAAAAATATGTAACTCGAATGATGAAAGACTATTTCTATAAAAGTACAGATTGGAAGTGCAAGACATAGTCCAATAATACTGCGGCTTCAAAAGCAGCAGCTTCTTTCAACATCATGGAATTTTGAAGAAACAGATGCTGACTGCGCAGGTTATTTAGCTTTGCACATTGTCAGAGCTGCCCATTCATCATTTCATCTCAATTTTCCAAGGACACTATGGAGCATCATTTCATTGTGCTAAATGCCACGCATCCCAAGTCACCTAAGAAGTGGGCAGGCAGCTCCTAGTTGCAGCACTTCACAGCACTGGGTTCATCAGTGGTATAAAACTATTGCTCAGGATTCTTAAACTGCCACTCAAAAATGATTGTGGTTGACATTCTGTTGGGCAATGGAGTTTGGCGATGGTGGAAGAAATCCATAGTGGAGTGCAGTGGGGACTGAAAGTATGTACTGCCTTCTACACAAACCAAATTCTTAATGTGCTCAGCACAGCAACACCCACAAGCTTTTAGACACCTTAGCAAGGCACATTTAGCAAGGTGCATTTTAGACACCTTTGGACGCATTGCTACATGGCTGGAAGGGCGGCAAAGGAGAGAATCCATGACAACTCCACAGGCTGGACAAGTTAGTTAAACAGCGGGCAATCCAATGAGAAGACGGTGGGGCATTCAAGCTATTCTTTACAGTTGTTAATGGCTGGAACCTTGATGCCTAGGGCACGATGGCGATGCCTTTGAAGCTGTCGTGCAGAGGATGACATGTGGATGATTTCATGGCTAAGAATCTTTAGATCCGTGCTGGCCTCGTCGATAGTCCCCCCTTTGCCCTCCTTCCTTGCTGAGCAGCTTCACGTCTCCAATGACCATGTCACGCGTGACGGCTTTGCACATGTCGTACACGGTCAAGGCGGCGACGCTGGCAGCTGTCAAGGCTTCCATCTCCACGCCCGTTTTCCCGTGGGACCGGCACAGAGCTCGGATCACCACCGCATGCCTTTGCTCATCCAGACTCATCCCAACCTCCACCAGGCTGAGTGGGATGTGATGGCACAGGGGGATCAGCTGGCTGGTCTGCTTGGCTCCCTGAATCCCGGCAATCTGGGCGACCGACAGCACATCCCCTTTTTTCATTTTGTTCTGCTGCACCAGCTCAAAGGCCTCCTCACCCAGGTGGACGATGGCGCTGGCCACGGCAGTCCTTTCCGAATCCGGCTTCCTGCCCACGTCCACCATGGCGGCGCGGCCCTCCTGGTCAACATGGGTCAGAGCATCAGGGGCATTAAGCAATTTGGCAGTGGAGAGAAGTCTCAGGCTCTTCTTTGCTGGCTCGTTTGCTGTCCCCCCAGAAGGAATGGCCCTCATCAGGTGAGAAGCCTGCCTGGAGGGAGGGGTTCCTGTCCTAAGGCACTGCGTGTGCAAACTGGAGCTCAAGTCCTTTTGGAGAATGCAACTGCTACTTAGTTGAACTTGCGGGATTCCTCCTGCAAGCTGTCGTGCTGAGCGAGATCCTGGCAGGGCACCATGTCCTGTAAACACATTTTTCTTCAATGTTTTCCCCGTCTGTTTGGATAAACTTGCTCTCGGAGTCAGCCAGTGGCCAAGCCTGTGGCCCCAATCGTTTAAACTCCCTCCGTCCTGTAGAGCATCCTGAAGCAGTGGGAACGACCTTGATGTCGATTCTGGGGGAAAAAAACACAACAAAATAGTTTTTCAGCTTACCAGAAGTGGAAAAACTCCAAGTGGGTTTATGCAGAGTTCTAGGAAACCCTACGGAACACAGAGAAGAAGAACAACATAAATCCAGAAGCCTCCCTGATGTCCAACCAGGCTGTTATCAGCTGTTAGGAAACACAGTCTAGAGCGCTGCATGTTCCTCGAGCAACGACTCCTTATGCTGCCTGGCAAACTGTCTTTGAAAAACAGGGAGCTCTTGGGAAGCAGCTTGTGACACGGTATGGCTGTTTGGGGATGGAGCAGGAGGGAGGAGACAAAAAAATTGGCACTGGGTTCCTGCAGGTTTGTTAGTATACCTGAAGTAGCTGCTTGGCTTGTGGCTCAGACCACCAAACTCCAGCAAACCAGAAAGTCACATTCTAGAAGAGATCACGGAGTGCAGTAACAGTGGTGATGGCACCGATTCGTTTAAAAATGGACACAAAATCCACTCAGAGGGCAGCCATTCATTTGCCATTTCCAAACCAGCTCTGAGCTTCCGAGGGGCTCACGATCAAACTCCCTCGTTGGAAGCATTTCAATAAACTGAGCCAATAAACTTCTTTGTTGTACAAAGAAGTACAACAACTTCATAGAGCCGCACGCCTGATTTCTGCATCAAGCCTTGGCTGCCACTCCAGATGGGGGATCATTTTTCTTTGTGGCTCCTTTTTACGTTCCAGCTCCTGGAGGAGGAACAGGCAATGGCAACTCCAGGAGGGGAACCACTTGCTCTTGCAGCGTTAACAGGCCCGTCACGCTTGGAGCTTTTGCAAGCTGCAAGCTCAGATTCCCCCATGGACACGCATTACCTTTGGCCTGGCTGGGCGCTTTGCCAGCTTAAGCTCCAAGTCTACTGGGAACGAGCACTGTCTGCCCTTGTCATTAATTCCCTTGGCTGTGGCAACTCTGCCAGCCAGTGCCAAGGGCCGAGCCAAGAGGAGCCTGTTAAGGACAGCAGAAGCAATTCCCTTTATGAGCGAGAGGAAAATGTGAAGCAGTAGCCAAATGGCTCTTTAATGATGTGCACTTTTAGGGAGATTTGGCCCAGGTCTGAGCAAAATACGCTCGGAAGCCATGGCTTCCCACTACGAAAATGAGCTTCAGAGTTGTAAGCGTGCCTGCTTCCCTCTCCTGTCCTTTGCATGCAAGAGGGGGAGGAGGACTGCTTCCAGGTTTGACGCGACCGCCATTCCTATTACGTGGGAACCGTTCCTTTTAAGCCACAGTTAAGGAAAGCAAAGAAGAATCTGAAACTACAATTTCAGACCGGGGTGGGTGCCCAGGCCTGTGGCTCTCCGACATTCTTCCTTCTAGCACGAAGCCACAGGCACCACCATGCCTGAACCAGGCCACATTCAGAGCATCCCCCCCCCAGCAGTGCTAGTTTATTTTCAGAGTGGTTGGGATACAGTCAAGGGGAATTCATGCAAGTAGCCAAGGACTGCTTGCAAAGGAGAACGTGGCTCCAAGGTGGGGGGGAGGGTGCACATGTGCCAATGCTTGCAGCCAAGGCACGGTGGGCAGCTCAGCCAATAGGGACCTCTACAGGTCCACCAAGCCAACCAAGAGCAGCAGAAAATGTATACGTACTGTGTGGCCATTTTCCTAAGCACAAAAATAAGAGCCCCCCACATTTTTCAACCTCAGGACATGTTTCACATGCCTGATTCAACACCACAGAGCCTGAGCTGGGAGCAGTAGCTCTTCAAGAGCACAATCCTAACGGATTTTCCAGTATCAGGGCAACATAGCCCAGAGTTAGCAAACATTGCTTTACCTTGAGGAGGCCTCCAGTACTGCCCCCCCCCACTGCAGGATGCAGCACGTGCCCCATTGGCACAGCTATGTCAGTGCTGGAAAGTTGGCTAGGACTGTGCCCTAAGTGGGCTGGAAAGTGCACATAGCAAGTAATCAATCAGCAATCTTTCTACCGAGATACATTTGGATGAGGGCGAAGAGACATTATCTGGGAGAAGTCAAAACAGTGCACAACACTTCCTGCTACAAAGAGAGTAGAGCTGCATTAATCTGGAGGTTAAGTATGCAACAGAGTAAGGTCTCCGGCCAAACTTGGATCCCTGCTGGGTAGCATATTTGTTTTAATCGAATGCCCTCATTTTTAGTGGCCATTTTTAAAATTCTCACAGCTCTGAATAGAGTGGTTGGTAATTGACTGCAGAAGTGGGGGAACAGAAAGCAGATCTTGTTAGTAGCTGGAGAGGGAAATTAAAGTATTAGCATTTGCATGGTGTGAGGAACAGAGAATATTCGTACTATTATGGGGGGGGGGGCGTGGGCGGGAGAAGTGCCCCAATACAATAGCTTACGGTTGCTTGAATGGAGGCTGCAGAAGAAGTGCAGCATACAAATGAGAGCAATATCAGGTTTCAAAGCAAGAGCCAGAAGAGGGCGCCCAAGTTCTGTAATCCAGCACAGCCAACATACAGCAAAGTTGGCATATCTTCTGTACACAGTGGCAGCGTCTCCTGCTGAATTCTTTACAGCACCCTGTTTGTGCAACTTGCAAAGAACTTCCCACAGTGGCAGTGCATGAATATGAAAAGAACACAGCAATGGAAAGCTGCCTTTGAAGGGGAAACCCCGAGACCAGGCGATACTGAAGAAGGACCCTGCTAAAGCGATCAAGGGAAGCGTGGTAACGCTCCAAGGCAGCAGGAGGAGGGGACGACTCTTTTCAGAGCATCCCATTAGCATGCAGGAGGCTACGTGATCCCAGCACCTCCTTGGGTGCTCCCCACCCACTTCCCCCGGCCTGTTCAGGCTCTAGCTGGCTTCCCTGGAACTGCGCAACAAGCTTCAAGTCCAAATAGGGAGCTCCTATAGCTGCTCTCTGTACACTTGCGTTAGCCTGTGTGTCAAGATAAAGCTGGCTCCTGGCTCAGCTATGGTCACAGAAGCTGCACGGAGGATGCCAGTGGTTAGTTTTCCCCTGCGCTGCCGAATACTTGCCTGTCAGACTCACTCCGGTTCTTCCCTACGTCACAGGCCGTAGGCAGCCAGTCTGTCCGTCCAAAATCAGTTGGATCTCATGTACTGTGACTCCCTTCTCTCCCCCCCCCCCCGCCCACAAAAGTGTCCTGCTTAATTAAGAGCAAACCCCCAAATGGGTTTCAACAGAGCACCAGTGGGAGGGGGTCTGGTTTAGCAAATAGTTTTCACATGTTGTAGAAAGTGGTAGTAGTTAATTGGTCCCGTTTCCCAAGTTATCCACAGGCCAACTATGCAGTTCTGGCAACACATTCAATTTTAAAAGACTGACAAGAACAGGGGGAGGGGCGTTCATTTTAAGCGGCTTACCTACAGATTATGATGGCAGGGGAAGAAGCAACTATCAGATTCACAAGTTTTATACCAAGCAGAAGAGTGATGTGAATGCCCTAAGTTATGAGACTGCTGCCAAACTGATGTATGTACTGTATACTTTCATTTTTGATATTGCAGAAATTCAAATACTCATACAGTGCCCATCTATCCACGTCCACTCAGACGTAAGCCCCATTAAGTGCAAGGGGACATACTCCCAATTAGGTGTATACAGGACTGCAGTCTCTCGTCTGCATTATATGAGTAGTTGTGCACAACTACTTAGTTAGATTCAACACTTCCCCAAGAGCGAAATGTAATTATAGCATTATAAGGCATGGCTTATTACGTACTGATGGGTCACCCACCGATGAGGATCATGGGTCTGTTCTTCGTCTGGGAAATGTTGAACATGCCTGGGAATAGAATGAAGAACAGTCACACATTGTGGGGCCTTGCTGATTTTTTAGACGTTCTACTACAAATGTAAACGTTCAAAAAAGGCAGGAACTGGTTACAGGTGCCAACATTTAAAATGAACACAGCAACGAACAGAAAACCCTCATTTTGAGAAAGATACACTTTGAGCCACCCCATGTATAAAGCAAAACAAGTATCAGGCAATGTTGACAGTGGCAAAAACATAGGAAATGGGATAAACAGCCTCCTGTATTATCTTGGTAAGGAAGAGGGAAGATTGGCATTCTGCTTTCTGAGACCATTGGGATCGACCATTGGGAAGGGTCTGAGAAAACCTGGAGAACTCCGAATTCTTTCCCCCTATGACAGTGGTTCCCAAGCTGGGGGTCTCCACCCCATTTTTGGTGGGTTGCGAAACTGACAAGCTGATAGCTGATAAGGAAAATGTATTGAGCCCTATGGAAAGTGAAACTGAGCTGCATGTGCATGCTTGCTTGCAAGTAGGCAGATGTGCCTTGGGTCCATTGCAAGGCTACCAGAATCATCCCCAGTCAATGAATGTGGAGCTCAACAATGCTCCAGGAAGTGGTTCTGCTTTCCCACATAGCAAAAATGATAAAAACAAAGGTTCGAGTGAAACTTTATTTTTCGTTGAGCTAGTTGGGTCACAACAGTGTGTTTTAAAAAGTGGGTCTCAGTGCTAAAATGTTTGGGAACCACTGCCCTAAGGGCGTTTTTAAGCTTCACTAAAAAAGCATGAGGATTTTTTTGGATGGTTACAGTTCTTGTCTCATTTCATGGATAAGGCAAATTTGGGGCTACTCAGAGATATAGGAAGGTTGTGAACCAGGGCATTACACTGTGCATGCTTGCTCTTGCATCATGGCAGGCAAGCCTATTGCTGGCTACTAGGCATGATGGCTATATGGCATGTCCAAGGCGTGCGGCAGTATGCCCCTGAATGTTGGCTGCATGGGATCAGCACTGGGAAGGCATTCATCTCCTGCATATGGGTTACCCAGAGACAACTGGTAAGTCAGTGTGGAAGTGGGATGTTAAATGAGATGGGCCTGTGGCCTGATCTAGCAAGGCTTCTCTTATATTCTGTACAATGCCATCTGTGTTTCTTGGAGGAAACTAGAAATACCAGCATGTTGCTTCTTTTTCCTGCCAACCGCAGCACCGATGACTTGAACTAGTTCCTCTTCTGTGGCATTAGATCGCAGCTGATCCCGCAAGGACACTTCAGAGTTTCCAAAGAGGCACACCTGAAAACAAAAATGGGTGTAGGAGAGGAGAGGAGCTGCTGAAAGGAGTTTGCATGGATGATGAAGAAACTTAGGGACCTTTCACTTATTCTCATAGCAGAAGACTGATACCATAAAGACTGGAACCATGTTACTTCTTCCAACATTGATCAAGAATATCAATCTTTCAAACCTCCCTGTAACAGGAATTGCCAGTTGCTGGGAAGTTTCAAAGGGGAAAAGCAGAGTGCAAGGCAGCCGTTTTTCCGCAGAGAAGTGCTATCCAAGAACTTCTCAGATCTGCAGATCTATGCTGGCCCCAAGAAGGACAACACACTGGGAGCTGTGCGTCATTTGCTTACATACAATTTGCCTTCATGCACTGGATGTCCAGTTGGCTGTACTTATTCTACAACAGTATTTGCCTAATTTCTGGTGGCAAGCCTTGGGGGGTTTGAGGGATGATGAGCACCAAATGCCCAAAGAACGCACACCCCCGAGATTCAACTTTAAGAACTTTAATGTTTGTTAGTGTGGGCCCAAGTATGCTTATCCAGTAAAATCAAAAGAAATGGAAGCATCAGCAACATGTTCTTAAACTGAAGGAATCTGCTAGCACATGATAACTTTTCTCTGTATGACTTGGTGCTTTATTTGCAAGAAACAGCTCCTAGGAAGAGCAACAAGTTCCCTTTGCATGGCTAACAAGTGGATTCATATGAATTCTTATTCATTCGTATAGAAATCTTAATACATAGGCGTTCTCTTCACACTGGGTGTTGCTCCTAAGTGGTGAAAAGGACTCTTTTGGCAAGTCACCACGTAACGAAAGCTTCAAGTGATCAAGCTACCATGCGATAACGACTAATCTCTGACTCCACTCCAAGTCTCACAGCCATCCAGCGGGATGCAAAGCGCTGGCTTGAAACATTCTGGGGATGCCGAGAGTCAACTCTGTAACTAGTTTAGGCTGTTTAAACTCGCTCTGGCTTGGTGTCAGCAGATGTTAGTGAAATGGCGGCTGTCACCACTGGGTGACAAGTGCCAACAGTTAATGAATTTTAAAATATACAGCAGTTTAAACGTGGCAGGAAACAACACGGATTATCTTCCCTTGCTCCTCCCATCTTGTTCAGTCTGTGCAACACATGTTGGATTTGACAGAACACCCAGCTCTGCAATGGACTAATGGGGGGGGGGGAGAAGAAGAGGACGAAAACCCAATCTTTCCGCAGACCCCTCCTCCCCAGCCATGTTACTGAGCGTTGCTTGCCTGTTGCCAATTTAAGAGGATTTAACATGAAAAGCCACACAACATGTTTATCCTTGCAGGCTTCTCACCAATTAGCTTCACAGCTCATGTATGCTGCAGTATGAAAACAGGCTGAAAAAGTTTCTGAAACAGCAAGAACTGAGCAAAGAAGCACAGTTGTTTCTTTAAGCAATAATTAAAAAAAACATACAGAGGCAACAGGGATGGCACTTGGTTCGCCCTTGTCCCTAGGCAGCATCTAGGCAATGAGTTTGGGATTGAATGTCAACTTTACCCTGCACACACTTAATGGAACTTACATCAGCAGGCATTAAACAAAACAGAATCGTATAAACGGGTGAACATCATGATGCTACTACCTTCAAGTTCCCATCAGCTGTGATCCTTAGTCGATTGCAGGATCCGCAGAAGTGCTCAGACATGGAGGTGATAAAGCTGACTTGTCCCTGAAATTGTGGCACTTTATATGCCTATCATGAGCCGGGGCACAGAGCCAGAAAGAGAAAGCAGAGACGAAAGCTGAAGCACATTATTCTCCGCGTTTACCCAATCTAACATAGCTGACCAGCAAGGCAAGGCTCTCTAATAATCAACAGAGTTGGCAGACTAGACTAGATTGCTATCAATTTGACACCGCTCAGTTGACTCTTGACAATTAAGTTTCTAACAGGGAAATGTTGTCATGCTATGGGGACAAAAACATGAAAATGCATGTTTATAATATGGTGATAGAAATACTGATAACGCCACCCACTGCTCTAGGGCACATTTTAGAAGGAGTAGCCCCGACAACCGCAGGAATTCGTCTTCTGATGCCAACACTTCCCTGCAAAAATCTGGTTGTGTGAGCTCACCCTAAGAAGTATGCAACTGGAAGATCCCATGGTAGCATTTCTGGTGGTAATTAAATAGAAATGTGCTCCAAGCAAGTCTACGTCAAACTTCCTACGTGGAAAATGCCTCTGTCAAGAAACAGCATACACCCCATGTGCAGATCATGGGTAGCAGCTGGACTCGCCTATATTTAGCCATGTGTACAAATTCCAGAAAAGCCACAATTGGCCATGGGTGTGCAGAATCTGTAGAGCACATGTATAGGCAACATAATCCATGCATGCAAACCCCTTATGTGTAACAGACAACATCAAAACAGGTTATCCTGATACACGAGCAGCATATACAGATGTTTATGTAGAATCCCTTCATGGAAACCTTTTGAGGCCCACATTGCAGACCTGTGAATTGCACAATTGCCATTATCAGCCTATTAGAATTTCTATCCCCTTGGCCTCTTAAAAAAAATTTCACGTACACACCACTGACATTTAACATTAATTTCGCTATGTAATGATTAAGTATTTGAAAAGTAATGGAAAAGCACAGCACTGACATTATATTAAAATATCCATCTCTCTCTCTTATGCATGTACAATGCCCATGCACAGTAATCTAAACATGGCGTCCAAGTTTATTTCCAAAATGGAAATACTGGAAGCTTTCTATGCAGAGTTACAATCACAGGGGTTTACTGAGACAGATGCGACCACTGGCACCATTTTACAAAGCACACTCTGCATTTTAATAAAACATTTAGACATCTCTCATCACCTTGGCAGTGCTAGAGAATTCTTCACACGGCAGCTTTTCCAGATCTGGCCACCTTTGCTTGATTGTGTCCAGCATCTCTTTATAGCTCACCATTTTCTTGAAATTCCATTTGTTGCCTAGAATGAGAGGGATACCAATACTACTGATCAGTGAGTCCAATCACGCTGGCCATGACAAGACCCCAGAAATTCCTTATATTAGGAAAAGGCATGTGTTTTGTGATCAAATTAAAATTAGGCAAATAAAGGCATATTCTGCTTTTGTTTTTAACCAGGAGCAGTGGAACACAGAGCAAAAGAGAAGAACAGTTAGGAGCCAGTGTGGGCCAAGATGTTAAAATGTTAGCATGGAATTCTGAGCAAACTCGATGAATGGGAGTCACGTAAGACCATGGCTTTCATCGTTCCTTTACGTTCAGTGTAGCTTATACAATAGGGGACTCTGGTGAATATAATGTGAATCTGTATGTGAACCTGGTTCTAAACCAGAATATATCAAAGATGATAGACTGAGCCTAATGGAGAACAGGAAGTCGCTTGCTCTGTTAAAAGCACAAGTGAAGGTTAAATACACAAAGTCTAAAGATCTAGAAATGGCTTCAGGAGTACAAAGACAACACAAAAGGCAGATTACATAGACAAGATTTAAAAGGAGTATTTGTGTCTGCACTAGTGCTGCATGAATACTGGAGAAAAACATTTTGAACAGGGCAATGTATTTATGAACGCAAGGAACTGTAAGAGAAGTTCGGCAGTTTTAAAGCTAGTGTTGATAATACCCTGTGAAAGTTGTTTAAGGTATGTTGAGTTGGAGTTCAACTGAATGTGTTTTAAATATTTCTTCCCATAAAAACTGAGATCATACAGAGCTCCAAGAAGAAAGCAGTTTCAAGGAACCAGCATCGCCAAAGCTTATAGGTTTCATTCACCTTCTTTCCAAACTGAAACCTCTAAAATCCACAGACACTGAAGTCTCCTCATGTGCCACTGCCACCTTCTACGAGGAAACCAAGTTCCCACTTCAGCACCGTTTAATGTTTAAACAGAAAAACAAAAAATTAGAGAAGCCTTCCTGGATCAGACCATTTTTGGGGGTAGCTTACATAGAGGAGAGAAAGGGACACTTTTTCCTGCCATTGCAATGGGACCCAGAGTTAGAGCAAGGCCATTATGATGAGTGGCCCTCCTTAGACCTGTTCTCCATGAATTCGTTCTCCCAAGCAAGCAGAGCAGAGTTAGGGCTGTAGCACTTACCGTCAAAAGGCATGTACTCTATGAAGCGCACATCCAGGGGCTGCTTTTCCGTAAGAGCAACAAAGTCCACCAGTTCATCTTCATTAAGACCTCTCATAACCACACAGTTGACCTGGGAGGAAGAAAGCAGCAACTGCCTGAAGTCATCATGCATGACATCATCACCCGACACCCAGATACTGAAGATCACCATTGAAAAGGGTAGTTCTCTTTTTGGGAAGGATGATACATTATTGGGAATTTATTCAAGAGCTGGATGGAGGCTCTACTCTAAAAGGCAGAAGCGCTTTTCATTTTAGATTTAGGAATGGGAATCTAGGCAAAAAATTAGACACCATTAAATAAACACCATTAAATCTACAGTGTCAGGAGGGGGGTCCATGTTAGTCTGTTGCAACAAACACAAGGGGCCTTGTGGATGAACCTTAAGGACTAACCAATTTATTTCAATATATGCTTTCATGGACTGCTGTCCACGTCATCAGATGCAAGTCTATAATGGCATCAAATCCAAATCAATTAAACACAAAAACAAAAACGATATACATTTGGCATATAAAAACAAACAGATAACCACAACTGTATTCAAATGCTGACTGACCCAATAGGAAGTGAGTAGTAAATTGAGACAAGATTTCAACTTATAGGAAGAGCATTAGCGTTGCTACAAACATTTGCAAGAGCTACAGTATATTATTCAAAAACTACTTGAGTCAAGTGTGCTGTCCTAAGACAGTTTGTCCAATGCAGACACTGATAAATTTGCAGTGGAGAATGGGAAGTACAAAGACCACTCCATACCGTAAAACAGTGGTTCCCAAACTGTGGGCCAGAACCCACCAGTGGGGCATGAGTCAATTTCAGGCAGGTTGCAAAACATCTAGAGCAGCCATACTGAAAATGTGGGAAGATGAAATGCTGGAAAGGGGGAGGACTGTGTGAGATTATCTTGCTTGTACCAAGGTTGTAAGTAGCCTTTTTTCTTTCCATTTCACTTTACTATTGGAGAAAGACTGAGAAACAATCCAACTGATTGCTGCATTTGCAGGAAAGCAGCAGGTTCTGATGTCACAATGACAGCACTTCAGGCCATGACAGCACTTCCAGTGGATCCCGGACGGAGTGCCATTCCAAAAAGGAGAGGCGATTCCCAGTCCTAATATGTAGTGGAAAACGCAGAAGATCACCCTGAGGCGGCAGTGGATGGTGCCAACAGTGGCCCTTGGTTCAAGAAATGCAGGATTAACACCAGGGAGGTAGCAGAGGCTGGGCTGCACAGCTGCAGCCACTTAGGAGCTTGTAGCAGGGATATAAGGAGCACCTGGAGGAAGGAGAAGCTCTGGGTTGTAGTTGTGGAGAGAGTGGTGGGAGGAGTGGAGGTTTTTGCTGACGTATCGGACTGAACTACTGGCTTGACTAACTGACTGGCTTACTGGACAATGGACTGGCGTGGTGAACTGATATATGGACTGATACGTGGACTGATTTACTGGCTTGACTGATTGACAAACAACTAAGGACTATTGGACTGAGGACTGGCGATTATTGAAGGACACCTGCTCTGAAGCTCCAGGAGGAGAGCTGTGGCCTACAGGCAAGCCACTGGGTGGGGCGAGCTCTCCGTTGGTGCTGGGGTCCGGTAGTTTGTAGATATTGCCAGGACTGTCTGTATCTGGGTGACTAAGTAGCCTAAGCGGGCATAGCATTCGGGAGGAAAGTTTGGAGCAGGGGCTTTGGCAAGACATACTATTAGAGATCCTTTAACTGGAAGTACCCAGGTAAACCTGCCTTCATTCATATCTAAAGCTTACAGCCCTCCCTGTTGCCAATGAACAGACCACTTTGGTCCTGTTGTATAGGCTAGTTTAGGATGTGACTACAGGACCTCTCATGCCCAGGGCACAATCCTAATCTGGAGTTAGGCCAGCATAGTTAGGCCAGCAAAGTTTGGCTGACACAAGGGACTCCATAAAGTAGGTTTGAACCACCCTCAGAGTCAGAGAGCCCAGCACACAGACATGCACCATCCTCCCTGACTCCGAGAGTAGTCCAAATGCGCTTTAAGGTGGCCCTGGTGCCAGCTAAACTTTGCTGATCTAACTGTGCCATCTTAACTTCAAGTTAGGATTGTGCCCCCAATGCTAGAATCATGTCCCTGGACCAACTAAGCCAGTATTGGCTCCAATACTCTAATAATTGACAAGAAAAATGGATTTTTTTCCATATAGTATTCCCATTCCAAGAAATAATGCCTACTTCCAACAAAACAGAAGGGAAATAGAAAATGCACTATGCAAAACTCTCACCTTTACAGGATCATATCCAAGTTCAAGGGCTTTGTGGATCCCTTCCATTACCTTGTGGAAACCTAAAAGACAACGAGGAATTGACTGTAAAAATAAATTGGCTTACAAAATTATCTTGTGGTATGCATGTGTTCTAAAAAGGACAGATTTATAATAAGGTATTGATCAGACATTTTAAAGCATATGCCTGTAATCTTCAAAGATAAAACCATTCTGTCCTGTCAAACATTTTGTGCTAAAGTTTGCCTTTAAATGTAAAATGGTCAAGTATGGGGGAAAGTAGGGCTTTTGATTTCACACAACTGCCCTTTCTCCACCCCGTCTCTAGGTTTCCTCTTTTAAATTATCTTTAAAGCCCTAAAGGGTTTAGAACACATAATAGCCTATTCCCTGAGATCATCTGATCGGGCCCTCTTGCATGTCCTCTCTCTACAGATTCAACAGGTGATGTCACCCATTATGTGGAATTCCCTGACCTAGGATATTAGGCTGGCTCCTTCCTAGTTTTGTTTCGGCACCTACAGAGCACTTTCCCTTTCTGCCAAGCTTTTGAAGTTTAGTTTTTCCACTGTTGATTTGGTCCATATGAAATTTTAACAGGGTGCTCTCACTGTTTCCCCTTCCTGGAAATACTGGGCATTGCTGCTTATTCTTAGACCTGTGGATCATCAGCTGTGCTTTGAAAATATTCCAGCCAGCTCATTTCTCTGTAAATTCATGAAAAAAGCCAAGTCAGACTGAAGTCGGAGTCAGGGAAAGATGAACTTTTTTTGTTTATTCTAAGAAATAAGAAGCAGGAAAATCTAGGAGAAATAGGCAGCAATATTTGGAGGGGGGGTGGAGAAAAGCAGAGATCCAAGATCTGACCAACAGGTTGCTTTTTTCCAATGCTAATCCATGAAAAGTGAGTGTGAGTGTGAGTGAGAGACTTTCATTCCTAAAGAGTAGAGTGACAGCAAGGTGGAGATGGAAAAGGGCCAGACGAAAGGTACAAGGCTCAAACAATGTGTAATGCCACAGCTTTGCTTGAAGCAAAAATGTGCTTGTTAGTCTTCTATGCTTCAGGAAAAAAAACCTTTCATATCAATTGCAAGGTTTACTCTGGTAAAATAAGCTTGCAGACTAAACATGAGGGCTGGGAGGAAAACACACAGAGATAAACAACCCAGAGTTATAATCAGGAATAAAGTGCTCAGGAAGAGACTTGGAAGCGGGTCAGAAAGAAGAGGGTGCTTGTACTGCTTCAGGCAAGTCAGAAAGCACTTCTGAACCAGTTTGCGTGAGGACAGCCTGCAAAACAGTAGCACCAGCCTAGGACACCCAAATGCCCAGACACCATGTTTACAATCTGAACAGGGGACATGGAGCAAGCTGCAAAGAGCTCTTCCCTCTCAGACATCACCCTTGCATATCATGAGGCCATTCCAGTCGATAGCCAAAGCTCACCATTTCTTAATCTGGATTAAACTCATCTGAGATGCCCAGTTTTGATTATTTCCTTCATTCTCCATTGCATCTGCTTGATTACAACAATGAAGCTACCGCAGGCCTAGTTTACTGCAAGAATTTCGAGGAATTTGCTGCCAACAGGATTTCTATCTCCTTAAATTACTATCAATGCACATGGTGCTTTACAGAGTGGTGTAAACAGGTCCTTGCCCTAATGAGCTTACCCACTAAAATTTAAGGGGGAGGAATGCTAGAAAGATTGAGAAGCGGTGGATGACACAAGACTAATAGGGAATGAATACGTTTGAATAGAAATACATATATTGAGCATTAGCTGAGATGAGGACTAGCAAGTTGAGAAAAGGCTTCATGGCAGAAGCAGGTGTTGCGGAGGGACCTGAAGGGAGAAAGACTGCAGCCATGTTCCACTCCAACCATAAAATGACAAGCAAACAAAATAAGGGAGGAGGAAAGCTTTGGGTAGTTGAGGGTGGTATAACTAGAGGAGCAAGGGTCATAATTGGGGATATGCGAGGAATCAAGGGGGAAGAGAAATGGGAGGCAAAGGACAGAGTCACAGGAGGGCACAGGAAGTCCGTTCTGGAATTAATTAGGGGCATGTTGTGATCTGAACAAGGAAGTCAAGCGATCTGGCTACACACAAGGACACTGAGGCACCAAAAGCAGTGACGTAGCTAGCTGGGAGGAGGGGGGAAGGGGCGGGGGGTACCGGGTGCCACCTTTGGCAGTGTATGTGACACTACTATGGACCAAAATTGTGGAAAATCATTGGTTTTTTGGAACAACATCATGTTCTACATCATTCAATGTGTAGTCTAATGTAATGAAATAAATCTTATTGAATTATCTATTTTCTATCAAACGTTATGGCCAAATAAACAGACAAAATGTAACTGACTTGTGTAACAAAAAGTGTCAACTCAAAACTGACCAATGAAACTGCATTCTGCGAGCTTACACTTTGTTATGACACAGCATGGAACCAATAAGTTAGGTCAGCTCCCTTTTCCATGTATCAGAGCTAATACTAGAACTCTTATTCAGTTGTGCACGTGTCATCAAACTGGCTACTGGGTTGTTGTTGTTTTGTTGGTTACTGATTTGTTGGGTGACCTGGACTGTTCTATAGTAAATAAAATTTATGGGGTTGACATCATAGGTTACCTCCCCAGGCGACACCAACCCTAGTGATGTCACTGGCTGAAAGTTTGGGTGGTGTTGGTCACTGGCTTAGATGACTTTTAAAGTAAATTCTAAATATTCATGGTGGACTACAGTCTATCAGTGGTTATTAGCCATGAGTGGTTATTAGCCATGACCCAGAGGCAGGGGCAATAGGTCACTACTATTTGCAGGGGAGGGCACTGATGTTCCTCCATTGCTTGTGGGGAATATTCACTGCATTGATTTTCTGTCCATTATTATTATTATTCATTCCATGTCACGATTATTACTATCTCTCAGCCTCACCTACCTCACAGGGTTGTTGTGAGGATGAAAGAAGGGGAGGAACCATGCACCTTGAGCTCCTTGGAGGAAGGAAGGGCAGTATAAAATGTGAAAATATAAATAATTTTTTTCATATGGGAGTTATGGGCCCCCGGGTGTCAAATGACCTAGCTACACCACTGGCTACAACAAAAGGACAACCATGGCTGGAACAGTCAAGGCTGAAGATGTTGATCAATGCATCAAGAATCCTGTTAGCCGGCTGATAAGCTTCCCTCAGCTCAGCACCTGATGAAGGATATGCTTAAAGTTTCATTAATTAAAAACCAAAAACAAAGCCACCTTGGCTTTGTGCTTCTTTCCCCTTGTGCTTCTTTCAACAATTTCCCTGCTATTTCTGCATCTGAAACCACCTTCCTCTCGGCTCCTTATCAATAAGTAGCTCTCACTCTGTGCATAATTACTGCGAGATGACAAATGTAGACAGAAGGTTGCTTCCAGTCTCCAATCTGGGACAGTTCTGAACTCATGCAGATTGGAGGTCAGGCTTGTCTCTTCATACAGAGGAGCGTAACAGGCTAGAGCCCTGCCGACTTCATGCCATGGGTGCTCACTGACTGTGGCCAGATCTAGTCACTTGAGCAAACTAGGATCCAGTGCCAAAGATGCTGGGATGCCAATAGCTTTCCTGGATGTTACACTGAATTGGCTGTATTGCAGCAGCGTTGTAGAACATAAGGTCGGTTTATCCACCCTGTATCTAAAAGCAATGCGTTTTCTGAAATGCATTATGTAATCAAACAGAGGCACTGATCAAGAGGACAGGTCTGCCTGGCTCACTCCCTTTCCCGAGATTTCCTAACACAGCACAACTTCCATTTAGAAACAACTAAATATAACACAGCGGAAATGTGGAAACATCTTGAACTCATTAAGTGACTTTTTATTGTCCTTTTTAAAAATCGGTGTTCAACTGGTACTGCACCACCATCTAGTGGCTATAGAAGGCATTACCCCTAAAGCAGCAAATTATATTCATACAAAACTGACTCATTTGCTCAATAGTCTGATTTCTAGCTTTAGTGCTCTTGTAACAGATTTTTTTTAATTGACGATGACCCTGTCACCACCTAATGTTGCAAAATCAATAGCTTTTCCAGTTGCTTTGGGTCCTGCTGCATCCAGACCCATAGAAAGATAATGTGGATACTAGAGTGGCCCATTACAACTAGTTTCAAGGTTTTCCAGTTAAAATAACTTGCTTCTGTCACAACATAGACACCAGAATGCTTATTCCTAGTAATACCAGTGCTACTGTTTGTCCAGTACTTTGCAATTCTTTTTGGCTTGTTCAGCCTGATGCTATGGAGAAAATTCTTGGAAGAGTGCACTCATCCATGTGCGCCCTTAAACCTTGTACATCGTGGCTTGCCAAAGATCCCAGAGGGAGACTGGCTGAATGAGTGGGGAGGGCAATTCTTCATTGACTGAAGGGCCAGTCTGGTGTTGCAGATAAATGGCAGTGGTCCAGGGAAGACCACTTCTTCTAGGGAAGAAACCCTTCCTAGACACTGCTATATAACTACAGGCCAGGTTCAAATCTACCATTTCTAGGCAAGGTATTCAAACAGGTGAACCATCTCTAAAAGATTTCTAGATCCGACTTCAGACGGGGTAAGATGACCCATGTGGGGAACATGTGTTAGTTCCGCTGGGCCTCTTGAGTGCTTTCAATACAATTGATCTTGATATCCTTCTGGATCTCTTGGTCAGATCATGCCTTAAGCCACAGTTTTGAGATGATTCCAATCCTTTCTGGATGGCAGATTCTAGATGCCGCTGCTGGGAGAACTCTTTGAACCATCGCTTTTGCTCTGTGTTGCCTATTCACTACAACTACAATGGGCAGAAGATTTAGCCGAGAGGGTTAATGCCTCCATTTGCCTGAAGATAACAACTGAAGATCTCAAGGTCGTGAGCTCGAGACTCCCGGAAGTCTGTGTGAGCGGCAGACCTTGCAAACTGCAGCTGATTAAAAGCTGAGTTTCAGCTGCCTCGTGGGAGGAGGAGTGTGCTGAACGCAGCTGCGTCTCTGGTGAGAGCAGGGAAGCCTCATCAGCCAGCAGACGACAGACGGGTGGCTAAAGAAAGAAGGCTAAATCCAGAAAGAAAGATCTGTTTGAGTGTGGTTCTTGAAAGATAGAACATTCTGTAAATTGTAAAAACCTTTGGGTTTGTGAAAAGTCTGCCTATGTAAACCGCCTTGAGTTGTAATCATTAGAGAAATCTAGTGACTTTAAGAAAGGCGGTATATAAATACATGTATTATTATTATTATTATTATTTAACTACAGAAAAACCTCTGGGGGAGGCCATCTGGGGATTTGGATATCATCTCAGATGCAGGCACTACCAGCATCCTCTCTTGTTTCCATTGGTCAGGGAAACAGTGGATGTTCCAAATAGGTGCCTGGAGTCAGCAAGAGACTGGATGGAGGCAAACTGAAATTACATCTGGACAAAATAGAGGTGCTATTATTGCGACGAGATTGTCAACCTAGGAATTATACTGTTTACTTGTTCTGAATTATACTGTATACACTGTTTACTTGAGCAGATTTGCAGTTTGAGGGGTAATCTTGGACCCGGCCTTGAACCTAAGTCTCTAAGTTATTGCTGTGGTCAGGAATGCCTCTACCCAGCTTAGGCTGTTGTGCCAGCGATGTCCATTTTCAACGGAGAATGAAACAATCTGAAGTTTCAGCATTTTGGAGATCTTGAACTGTTAACACAAATTGCGCAATCCCAAAAATTCTACAAGAAAAAAAATGTATCTGCAGATATTGGACAGTATTAAACTGCAGGTGATTTGCAGTCATCCAAGAATAAAGTTTAAAGATCACGTTAGATATTCCTTTGATATTTTTTCTTATTAAGAACTGAAATAGGACCACTTTAAATGACACTAAGAATAGATAGGTGTTTAATTTTTTACCGAAAGTCATTCATGTGTCAGAAGATAGGACTTCTGAGGCTGTATTTTCAAGAATAATGAAATTTCATCCAAATGACTCACTTGAGCACAGAAAATAGTCCAACAGATCCAAATATGATTTTTCCACACTTTTTTTTAGTGTTTTGGAGATCAATCAATCAATCAATCACTAGTATTTATATACCGCTTTTCAACATAAAGTTCACAAAGCGGTTTACAGGCAAATAACATTAAAGTTAAATGGCTCCCTGTCCCAAAAGGGCTCACAATCTAAAAGAATGGAGAACACCACCAGCAACAGCCATGAGAAAGACACTGTGCTGGGGTGAAGAGGGACAATTGCTCTCCCCCTGTTAAATATTAGAGAACACCACTTGAAAAAGTGCCTCTTGCCCAGTTAGATCCATTGCTAAATTTAGATCCATTGCTAAATTAGCATATTTTTCCAGCATTTAGGAGATCCATTGCTAAACTAGCATTTAAGACCACGATACAGAACTTTATCCAGAATGATTTAGCCTTAGTGGCCAATGATAAAGCTGCACCCTGGTAGTTTAATGATTAAACTTCACCAAAGCCTGAACTATGTTTGAACTGATCTATCTAGGTAAGAGTTAAGAACAATTCTCATACTGCTGAGGTTTCAGCAAATGCCTTTTATAGAGCTATTTACAGGCATGCCCAGTATCCACTGATTTGGTACGCACAATTTCCGTTATCCACAAATACCAGAACACCCAAAAATAGGGGCACATTTAAACAAATCTCTTTTTTTTAACCTTGTTTCAACAAAAGCACTGGTGTTCCCCTATCTTTAAAAAGGGTGTCCCTAGTATTCATGGTGTCACGTATCCACGGAGGGGGGGGGGAGGATCCAGAACAGAACCACAGTGGATACCGGGGCATGCCTGTATTATCATAATGTACCTTCTAACATAATGCAATATCTATGGCGATAAAGTTATTTCACACTTTACGTTTAAAAAAACAAGGAAGAATACACTTCTGCTAAGGTTTTTTTTTTTAAGCTGCATTTTAAAATCCTACGTCAAAACTGATTTTGGTGCTAGAGCTTCTCTTTTGTAATTATGCTTTTATTATTATGGACTGTGTCTGAAACAAGCTGAAAGAAATTGTCTTCTCTGTTTTCCTACCTTAGCTGAAGATTTCTCTCCTCTGTTGTGTGGACCACATCCCATCTTGCCTTCCATCTCTGGGCTAAACTCTTGGACTTTCCGTATCCATGTGATCCTCTAGTTCTTACTATTTAGGAGCGTCTACCTTTCAGTCTTTATTAATCACACCATTTTCTTCTTCTTTCATTATCGCCTGAGTTAATCCATTACGGGCCCCTGGTAGCCCTTCCTTGCCATTGCAGCCTCCGTGCTGTTCCTTACATGGAAGCCCCTCCAGCTTTTCCTTTGTCGAACCAGCTCAAAACCTGTCTTATTCCAGCAAAACCTTTCCTAAACCATCCAAGTGTTGTGCACCAGGCACTGTCAATTAACCCTCCCTGACCTCTTTTTTGGGTATGATTTCTTAGAAAAGCTCTTTCCCTTGCTTCCAATTCTACCCTGCCTTTTAAAGGGCATTGCAGAGAATCATAAAGATGGCTCAGACCATCATTGGGATACATCTTCCAGGCCTAGATAACATTTTTATATCCCACTAGCTTTTTGTTACCCGGCGTTGCCCGGGTAACAAAATGATCTTCCACAGTTTATGCATTTTGCACCCCTTCTTGCCCCCCCACGCCGACGGGGGCCGAACCTGGACTCCAACTGCGTCGGGAGCGTCACCGGTCGCCTCGGCGACTCTGGAAACTATGGACTCGATGCCAATTTTGCCCGTTTTTGGCCGTCTTCACTTCAGGCCCCCTATGCACCCCCACCCCTGGGGGCGCTAGGGTGGCCTGACCCCCGGAGTGTCTGTCGCCAGGCCGCAAGGCACGCGCATGCCAAGTTTGGTGTGCATCGCTCCAGGCGTTCCAGCAGGGCATGGCGACGTTGTGTCTTGCACCCCTTCTCGCATCCCATGCTGAGGGGGGTGAGCGGGACTCCGACGGTGTCAGGAGCATTGCCGCTCGTCCCGGCAACCCCGGAAACTGGATTTGACGCCGCTTTCGGCCATTTTCGGCCATTTTCACGGGGGGACCCTCGTGTACCCCCACCCCCGGGGGCGCTAGGGGGTCTGACCCCTGCAGTGTTTGTCATCAGGCCGCAAGGTGTATGCGTGCCAAGTTTTGTGTCGATCGGTCCAGGCGTTCCAGCAGGGCATGGCGGACGTTTTGTTTCACACCCCTTCTTGCACCCCACGCCAAGGGGGGGCGAACCCAGACTCCAACGGCATCAGGAGCATCGCCGCTCATCCCGGCGACCCCGGAAACTATGGATTTGACACCAATTTTGGCCATTTTTGACCGTTTTCACGTGGGGACCCCCGCGTACCCCCACCCCTGGGGCGCTAGGGGGCCCCAACCCCCGCAGTGTTTGTGGCCAGGCCGCTAGGCTTCCGCATGCCGAGTCTGGCGCCAATCGGTCCAGGCGTCACAGCAGGGCATGGTGGACATTTTGTTTCGCACCCCTTCTGGCCCCCTCGTCGAGGGGGGGGGGGAAACCCAGACTCCAACGGCGTCGGGATCATCACCGCTCATCTCGGCGACCCTGGAAACTGTGGATTTGACGCCGTTTTTGGCCGTTTTCACGTGGGGACCCCCGCGTACCCCCACCCCCGGGGGTGCTAGGGGGCCCCGACCCCTGCAGTGTTTGTCGCCAGGCCGCAAGGTGTATGTGTGCCGAGTTTCGTGCCGATCGGTCCAGGCGTTGAGGAGCCTATGCGAAACATACATACATACACACAAACATACATACATACACACAAACATACATACACACAAACAAACATACGCTCTTCTTTATATATATAGATTGTCTGCAGAAATCACATTGTTCCCTTAAAGATTTGTCCCATCCAGCCTACTTGAATTGTTGCCTTCTGGGAAACGGTATAGAGTTATTAGGACATGTACCGCATGATTTTTGAACAGCTTTTATCCCAAGGCTGTAATCATGTTAAATGACGAACTCGGGAAATTGCCAGGAACAAGATTCCTATGGTGCTGAGATTCACTATCTATCTTGCTGCTTGTTGCATCCCTGAGTGAATGGCATTGTTTGGCGATTTTAGATATTTATTCTAGATTTGTGGGGGTGGGTTGAGTGTATAAGGTGTGTGTGGGTCCATGGGAATGCTTACAGATTTCGTTGTACGTATGTATAATGACAATAAAATAATCTAATGTAACAGACTAAATAGTCTCAGCAGAGCTTGTGTGTTATGATGTACCTAGTATGTTTGGTTTACAAAAGAGAAAAAACAGCATAATTATAGTTGCAGCAACCCTAATAGTTGTAACAGTGAATGTGCATTAATGTACAATGCAAAGAAAATGGATTCCTACATGATAACATGTTCCCTGCTAACTGGGCAAGAGGCACCTTTTCAAGTGGTGTCCTCTTATATTTAGCAGGGGGAGAGCAATTGTCCCTCTTCACCCCAGCACAGTGTCTTTCTCGTGGCTGTTGCTGGTGGTGTTCTCCATTCTTTTAGATTGTGAGCCCTTTTGGGACAGGGAGCCATTTAACTTTAATGTTGTTTTTTGCCTGTAAACCGCTTTGTGAACTTGTGTTGAAAAGCGGTATATAAATACTAGTGATTGATTGATTGATTGATTACTGGAAGATGTCATTCAGAACTCTGGATCAAGTACGCATCACAGTACATTAACCCCAAATTCCCCATTCCCACCTCACCTACAGATACAATGCAGGGTAAAAAGATGAAAACAACCCATATAATAACTACAAAGCACCTCCTCTACCTTTCCGACGGACAATGAACTCAAATTTGGCAGGGACCAACGTGTCCAAGCTGATGTTAATGGCATCCAGGCCAGCCTTCTGCAGCCGGGGGAGTAGCCTGGCCAAGTTGATGCCATTGGTTGTGATGGCGATGGTTCGCAGTCCTTCCAGTTTGCGCATTTCAGCTGGCAAAACACAGTTGTGAAAAAGAACGCATTAATTCCACAGGCAAATGAAGCAGCAAGCACAAGTTCTATGTCGTAAGTAGAGGGGGGAGAATATGTTTTTTGTGTGTGCAGATTTCAGTGTTTTCCAGAAGTCAGAAGTGCAAAAAGCAGTGTTTTGCTTTTGTTCAGTTTATATTATAATTATAAATAATAAGCACTTTACTAGATAGGCAATATAGATGGTTTCATGTCAGCAGATGCAGCCACAGCCGTTACCCATGAACCACCCATTAAATAATGAATAAAAACCAATCAGCACTTCTTTTTTGCAGATTGTGGTTTTATTTCTTTCTTTTCCAAAAATAAAAAGGGCAGAAAGCAGTGTAGTTTTATTTCATTATCATTTTCTCCCACCTGTAGTCATAAGACAAAGCAACCAGCACATGCAAGAGGGCAATGAGAATGAACATGCTCAAATCACACATTTCCAACCTGCTGCTTGCATCAATTATATTAGACCCTCAGATATTAGAGCTTACTGTAGGTCTGACTCTTGTGCGAGTTTGTTTTTGTAACCTAGTCTTGCTGGAAAGACAGTGACCATTTTCCTTCTTCCTCCCTGCATAGTGCCCAAAAACTCACATGACTGCATAAACCAGGAGACAAGGGCTGCTTTGAGACATTTTTTCCCCCCAGAGATATTATCTCTGTGTAGGAGGAAAGGGTGCAGAACGTTAGAGACAAAGGATAGTCTAGTGTTTCATTGGTTGCGACAATTATACAGGTTGGACAGCTCCAGCACTGTGGAAAATGGATTGCACATCATGCTTGACTGCATACACACATTTTCAAAAACAGCGAGTATGTCTATGGAGAAAAAAAATGTGACCAAGAAAGTAGAACGATCAAAGGGGAAAATGGAGAGTGTGCCTAAGCTCTTGCAGCACATGGTTTTATTGGGGAGCAAGTCTTGAAAGAGATCCATCCTCGTAAATCCAGATACACGAAATGCAAACAGTTAAGTCACGTTATGCCTGGAATGCATACGCTTGCAGACCAAGCTTTAAGACTAGAGAAAGAAAGGAATGTTGGAGTTGGCACAACTCCCTCTGCTGTCTAGAGGGGGGCAGTCTAATGTCCTAAGGGGCACCATGTGATGTCCTATGACCCAGGCCCTTCTTACCTGTCCTCTCTGTGATTCCTGCGGGGGTGTGGCCTTGAACTTATTTCCTTCCCTTCTCCTCTGAGCACGTCCCTTTTTGTCCTCTGACCACCGACCTGATAAGATGTGCAAACCAAGGGCTCTGATGCCCCCGCCATCTTAAGCACACCTCCATGCATGGGGATGCAGCTGAACAGCATTGCCTTCCAAGTGTTAGTTGTACCTCTGATCCTAATCAGATGCTGTAGATATGCACTGGATGGAACTGTGAGTAAATCTTTCTTTTTGCATCTTTACCAAGCCTCTGCCTCACATATCTTTTGCTAATAGCAGTCAGCCTGGTGAGGGAGGTTCCTGTGAGGTGATGTCCTAAGGGGGAATCCCCTTTTCCCCATCTCCAATAAGAAATTTCCAATAAGGAACCCATGGAAATAATAAGATCAGGTGAAAGAAAAACCCTGCACTGCATATGGGGATGGTCACTGCTATGTCTGTCAGCTACGATGTGCATAAAAGCACAGGCTCAGATCTGTCTGACCGCTCAGAATACCATGGATGGCATTTTTCCACAACAGGACACATTGCTCTGAATTAAGCATTACACCCTGACAGAGCTTGCAAACAATACAAAAATGTATACCTATGATGTCAACCACATCAGGCCGGATGAGAGGCTCTCCCCCAGTCAGTCGTATCTTGTCCACACCTTCCCTTACAAAGAGGCTGGCAAGAGTGATTATCTCCTGAGCAGTCAGTAGTTCAGACTTGGGAGTTAGCTGAACTCCCTCCTCAGGCATACAATATTGACCTAAATCATGCAAAGAGAAATACAACACCTCATTTGTCCACAGACACTCGATTTTTTTTAATAGAAAAAATTAAAAAAATTAAATTTAATAGAAAAAATTATTTTAATTAAATTTAAAAAAATTAATTAATAATTAATAATTAAATTAAATTAATAGAATTAAATTAAATGCTTGTGGCTGCTAGCCTATACACATTTACATGGGAGTAAGTCCCATTCAGCTCAATAATGCTTACTTCTGAGAAGGCTTGTATAGGATTGCACTGCACCTTATTCAGTAAAAATGCTTTATTGTTTCTAATAATACAATACCTAATTTCTACCTAATTTCTGCTTCTGTCTTAAGTCAGAAAGAGTAAATCATTTTTATCTACCCTGGCACAGAGGATCTCTCTCCAAGAGGTTGTATGGTCAGAAGAATTGCAGTATGCTGAAGTTGGATTCAACATGGGTTCAGACTTTACAAACACTTTCTAAATTGGCAATTCAGAGACTTACAACGGAGATTGCATTTCTCAGTCAAGGAGATCCTCAAGTATGTATGTTGGCGGCCAAAGCTGTCAGTCAAGAAAGCAGAGAAAGGCGCAGCGTGTTCAGATAGGAATCCTTTTCCTTTTCTTCGTGCACTTCTAATCTCCTGTGTTACAGATACAAAGGCCTTTAGCATTTTGGAAACAACAATTGCAGGGAGAAAAAGTTGTCCAATTTTACTGGAGCTTGAATCTTGAAGAAAAATGCATACAGGCATGAGAATTTTCAGCCCAGGCCACCCACAGCATCTGTCTGCCTCCCTACATTTTAAGAGCCAGGACACTTGGGAGTAACAGCACACTCCGAAGACTGAAAATGGGATCAGTGCAAGCTGCAGTTGATGATGGAGCAGAAGGACACAATGGAATGGAATGTTCTTTAACTGATAATAGTTAAAGAACAGTCCTAGCATGGGTTTGTTCCTTTGAAGGAAGAATATATACTCTTAGAGCCTAATCCTATTTAAGTTCTCCCACGCCAATGTAGTGGCGCCAACATGGCTTATGCTATATCCCATGGGGAAATTCTGCAGAAATTCGCCTTGAGATAATTTGTTCCCTTGTCCTAGGGAAAGCCCCAGTCGTGGCAAAGGGGCTACTCGGACTTGCACCCAATTAATTGCTGGTATAAGTTTAAGCAGATCCATGTTGGTGAATCTGGCCTGGGAAAGGAGATAGGATACAGTGTGCACCATGGCCACTGATCCCATGGCCACTTTTCTGGAGGAAAAGTCCATCGCAGGCTACAGGCCATGATGGTTAGTGCAACCTCCATGCTTTAGGGCTAGGCCACCCCGGAGTGCGAGATGCAGAGGAGTGGCAACAAGATGCATATATCTGGTTGTCTTGTGTGTTCCCTGAGGTGTCTGGTGGGCCGCTGCAAGATGCAGGAAGCTGGACTAGATGGGCCTTTGGCCTGATCCAGTGGGGGTCTTCTTATGTTCTTATCCCACCCCCTTCCCTCTTTATAAAGTCTTCCTTCCAGTTAGGAAGTTCTCACAGGGATAGCAATTCAGCACCTATTCACATCTCATCCTATGCTTTCAAGGGTATGCGCACAGAGAATAAGCACTGAAGAATTTCAGATTTATTTATAATATTTTTATACCACTTTTCCCCATATACAGCAATAAAATGCAATTAATAAGAACATTTAAATAGTGGAAATTGTAGCCCATTTTGCGCTGGCATCTGATTATTAGTGTGGCAACTACAACCATACAGCATGGTAATTCCATCTTAAGAAATATTACGCTAGCATCTCTGTCACCTGTTCAGACTATACCAGGTAAAGCAGCACTGAAGTTATAGGAGTGGTTCTAGTAGACTTTGAAAAGTTACGAATAGGAAATGCCTGTCTGCCTCAAGATTGCACCTCTGGTGCTGCAGACTGCGTTCCTATGGAGCAAAGGCATTCTGATCCTGCAGTGGTGAAGGCCACAAAGAAGTGTTCTAAGAAGCTATTTCAAAGACCACAGACACTGTTATAAAGCTATGATGTTGCACCTCACAAAGACAGTGATGGAAAATGATCACAAAAATGATGGAAGAACACCAGACATTCCACTGACACAGTCAGGCAGCCCAATCCTAACTTGGGCAGGAGCAGGTAGGCCGACTGGCCAGCCTGAGCTGCATCCTAACTAAGTTGGGAGGTTGCAGCAGCTTAGCATGGGGCAAGGGGTTCGAACGCCCCCTTGCCCCAAAGTAAGCTGCAAGCAGCCCATTGGGGCTGCTCGGACCCACGCCTGCTAAATAGGAGGCACAAGTGCGAGCAGGCTGAAGCAGCCCAAATTGGGGCTGCATTGCCCAGGGTTGGATCTGGCATAACTACTGGATCTGGACTCCTCCCCCTCCCACCCTGCCTGCAGGACCGCCCTCCCTCCGCCCCAGTCTGCCTCCCTCCCACCTTCCCCTGCCCTGTAAAGCCCCCACGCTGGCCGAACTCGCCGAGCACAGTGGGAGCTTATTGGCTATCTCCTGCTGCGGAACTGGGTCAGCGCAACTTCTTGCACCAACCCAGCGCCTCTGGAGCTGGCACAGATGTGCCTTACGCCATGTTTGCGACAGGCCTGGGCTGATGTCAGCCCAAGGGCATTCTTAGATTGTGCCCTCAGCCTCGTTGGGGCCTATTCCATTGGGGCTTTTGCTTATAAAAATTATGGGGTTCCAAAAGTCACTGCAAATTTCTCCCTGCAAAAGGCCCTCTAGGAAAAAAGGAATCAAGTGAGTTAATAAAGGAAAAAGAGACTCTGCAATCTCTGAAGAGCAGCCTGCAAAAGTGACTGCAAGTGCTCAGACTTTATCTCCTTTAAAAGTTGCAGAACTCTTGTCTCTTTGATTCAGCTGTACTACCTGTTTGTACATGAGATTAAACATTTACAGAAAACTATCCATGCTATCACTTGAAAGCATGTTAGGACTTGAATCGCTAAGAGCTGTGTCTGCCCAACATAATCTCTTTTTTAAAAAAAGTTCCCTCAGAAACTAATCATCTTTCTGTTGGCAACAAATGGCCTACTACAGAATAGCCTGTTCTTCACATCTTTGAAGACTTTAAAGATCAAATGATAAAGTAGGTGCTTTCAAATCACCAACTGAAATTTGTCCAGCAACATGTGACATGTTAAAAAAAAAAGTAGTTTAAAAGCCCAATTTGTAAGGCGGCAACAGCTCTAATTAACGCAATACCTATGGCTGGTATTTAGTAGCACCCTTGCTGGGCATTTCGGGGATTGAAGCAAGAATTGGATTAACCACTGCCCAGCCAAAAATTCCACAGTCTGAACCAAAACCTATTTTGAGGCCACAGTTCATGAAAAACGGTGGACAGAACTGCCTTTTCATCACTCCTCTTCCCTCTAATGCACCTCTAGAACAATCAAATAATGTTCATCTTTTTGGATGTCCATTCTGTGACACAGTACAGGTGTGCCCTGGTATCCATGGAGACCACAGACACTAGGATGCCTATTCAGTCATATCAGTCAGAAACCTTTATTGGCATTTAAACAGAACAAATAACCATACAAAAACAGAAAAAAAGGAGGTGTCATGAAGGGAAAAGTAAGCATACCAATTTAGTGGGGGGGGGGTTATTTTCATGACCTCACATAGGAAGTCAGCAACCAGATCCGTAGGGGTCGCATTGCTATCTCCAAGGAGACTACCGAGCAAATTATCGGGGGGAGGCAAGGCAAGAGGAGAGGAGAGGGCCGAGGAGCATATGGCGTAAAGTTTGATGTGCTGGGCAGTAACAAAGAATACGGGCTACCGAATCAGGCTCAAGAGAACAAAAAAGGCAGAGTCTGCTTTTGCGGGGAATAGGATGCCTATTAAAACAACAGGGGAACCTTAAACAAATCTCTTTTTTTTAACCTTGTGGCAGCACTGATGTTCCCCTGTCTTTTAAAAAGGCATCCCTAGTATCCATGGTTTCAGGTATCCACAGTGAGGTCCAGAACAAAACCCCAGCAGATACTGGGGGCATGCCTGTATTATTCCTCTTCAGTATACCTGCACTTATTCCAGGAATTTTCAACCACAGTTAACGTTCATATCCAACAAGCACTTTTCTTGCAGTCACTTATTTTTTCAAGACTGTCAGTTCTTACCACCATGAGGACTGCTCCTTATTTACTACTCAGCACTGATTTGGCCATTATGGGTCTGGAGAGGGCCAGTATGTATATCCTATGGAACACACTAAGCTGTAGTAGATTATACAGAAGGGAATACGGTACCAAAGGCCAAAAGGAATTATTCTGGCACAGATTTACTAGATGTCTTGCACCGACTTTGTCTTATTGGACTGAACATGACCCAGGAAGAATGGTAAACTGGCCTGGCCTTTGGAACAAAAGGGCAATCTTAGGACACTTGGCTGGTCTCAATTCAACCTCCCTGACAAATCCAGCCTCTTTTATTTTCCTTCTTCAAATCATAGCATCTCCTTTCCATATGCACCACATTCATACTACAGCAGTGTTGTTTTCTCCCTGACCCACAATTGCTGGATAGTTTGATCCCTTAGAAGACAAAGGACTATAGATATGGGTAGCTTGGGTACAAGGACAGGAAAAAATACGTGAACTTCTCTGGTGCAGGGAACTACTTTTGCAAAGTACACTGCTTTGTGAACATTTTTTTTTGCTGAATAGTGGTTTATAAATATTCTAAATAATAATTATTCTTCACTTGGTTGAGATAGAGGAGGACTGAAGTCCTAGTGAAATGCTTGTACCTCATTTCACTGCTCCACTGCAGGACCCTCTGGCTATTTGGAAATGGTGCTCCAGAACTGCTTTGCGTGCTATGAACAGGTGATTTCCATGGCTGCTCCAGGGGCAACCTTGAGCATCAAAGGACACTTAATGAGTACTTTGTAGTATATGATTACACCACAGACTTCTTGTTCCTTGAGTGGTCGCGTTGCTTGAAAAAGACTGAGAGCACAATCCAAACCAGCACTCGGGCCAATTTAACTTCCACTGTATTCTGGGTGTTGCAAACATGCCGTAAAGCAAATTCGCACCACCTTGGGTAGTCTGGAGGGCACACGCCAGCCTCCTGACGGCAGACATAGACCGGCAGAAGGTGAGTTCAGTGGCCTAAGGAGGCTGATGTAGAGGGTTGGAAAGGGTGGTGGAAGGTGGATCAGGAACAGTTTTGGGCAGGGCAGGGCAGGGCAGGGCAGGGCAGGGCAGGGCAGGGCAGGGGGCGGTCTGGGGCTGGGAGGAGGATGAGACCAGCTTGAGGAGGCAGGCCACCTCCTGGCCAGCTCGGTGTTACACTGTGCCAACTATTTTGCTTGTACAGATCTGAGGAGTCCCATGGCTGCCGTGCAAACAGGGGGTAAGAAGAAATAAGTCTTCTTACTCCGTGTTGCGCAGCAGCCACCTCCTACCCTGTGCTGTATTTGGAGCAGACCAGTTGGATTGGGCTGGCAGGCTCTTTTCCTGGGCAGTTTAACGAACTCCCTTCCTCCTCCTCTGCTCTCCCAGCAGAATAGCCTGGCAGGCAGCTTGAAGCCCGAGACATATTTTAAAAAATCTATTCCATTTAACTTAACACCCACACCTATTGAAACACTGCTTTGAGGGTCTACTATCCAGGTAATACCTATACAAAAGAAAACACATTGCAAGATTTTGTTCCCCTGTGGCTCCTGCCCACTGTCTCTCATTTTTAAATTTTAAACATTTTAAACAGCAACCTTGAATATGGAGAGTCAGAGACTTCAGTCAGGAATGCAGAATAGAAGTAAACAAGCCACTCTAAAGGAGATTACCTAGAGGGTCTGAAGCTTCCCATGGGTATACAATTTCAGCTTTAGGCTCTTACTGATGATTCTTCACTCTAACAACACAACAGCCATCAGCTTGCCCAGCTCAGTTAACCTATACTAGCAAATCCTATTAACTTGAGAGCTGAAAGGCCCAAACTACATTCTTGATTTCACACTGTAAATAAGCATTACATTATTGTGTAGGCATCCATCAAAAAGTGTTGCAAAAACACCTTGGCAGAACCTCAGGGAACTATGGTAAAAAGAGGAGGGAAAGAAAAGTTAAAATCAATAAGGCATGCAGTTCGAATTATAACAAGCACTGTGGGGCTATATTGCAGGAAGATAGAGATGAACGTTAAGGCAAAGCATGGCTAGCTGCTTTGGTAGGAAAGGCTAGTCAGGCAACTGTTAGCAACGCTTCAGGTATAGAGTCTCTCACCTTTGGGCAGACGGTTACATTAGCTTACTCCTGAGACCAAAATGCATCTATCCCCGTTAAAGAAATGCTTTACCTTGATGTGGGTCAGTTAGCTTTCTTTGCAGAAACAAGATAGCCAACTCAGTTAGTTACAACCTTTAAAAGATCTAGCACATCCTCAAGAGTTGTCACAACTTCCCAGCAAGAGAAGAAACTGGCACAGTAATCACAGGAGAACCTATTGGGGTTAGAATGAACCCATAAGCAGAGCTGATGGTTCCATTGTGGTGCCAGAATCTTTTGTGAAAAATACTAATAAATCAGGCTTGCAACTCTCAATTTGGATCTAGGAGCCAACCCAGAAATTTAGGAGCAAGGAATCATGCAGCAAATCTATAGGCAAGTACTGTCTTTTAATGATGCTGTTAAGAATGAGCACACTCATTACACACTTTACTCATGGGCACCGTAAACAATTCACTATAAATCTTTGATTAGGGCAATAAACCTGTCCTTGTAAAACATTAAATACAGGAAGGTCACAGCAATGCAAGTTAAGGAGCTTAACATCCAGCTTAAAACTGTCATAAAGCAAACATTTACAGAAGAGAGCATTGACACAACTCCAGACTATGTAGAGAACAACTTCAGTGTATATATCCTGGCCTACCCAAACATTCAAATACAAGGGAATATGGTTTAAAAATAAGAAAAAATGCAAAATATTTTATTTTTAAAAATGTGATCAAGGTCCCACTCAGACAGATGCCCACCAAGGTTACTATTCCAATGGCCTCCCTCAGAAAGGAGCAGGGCGAACAAGTGAGCACACATGAGCAAAAGGGAGACTCCTCCTGGATTGGTTCTCCTCATGGCACAAGAGACAGCTCGGCAGTGCAGCCGTCTCCTCTGGCTGTTATGCAGCTTGAAGTGCAAAAGCATGTGGGTGGCAAAAATTCTCCCTTGCTCTCCAAGTATGCATGGAGCAAATCACTACCCATGGCAGGAAGGAATAAGTGAGGGAGAGCCATGAAGCTCACCCTTGACCTCTTTACTGTAGATTCACAGTGTTACTGTCTGCCTAAGCTTCCCCAAGGAGAGTCACCATAATGTCCTGGAAAGCTCTGCTCCAGAGGATCTCCTAACTCCCATCAATACTAAGTCCCATGATGCAATTTCCAACCTGGGTTTGATGACCCCTGATAGGAACACAAAGACAAAATAAGGAAATTAATACAAATATAGAAGATCCTTTATTTAAGTTATCTTGTTATGGAGGAAGTTTGTCAATGCTGCAAATGTTTGCAAAAGAGCCGCCACTGGAAATCTAGTTGACTCGAACCCTGGAATCGAAATTTAGTTCCAATCTCTTTTGCTTGTTGAAGCTGCAGCATGTGACGAGATGCAATCAGTAAGTGTCATGGGTCAGCATCACTTAAGTTGTACTTCAACTTCTATTTTTAACAGGAAGTTACAGCTACCGTACATAAAAAGGTTGATCCTGTTCTGCAGTTCAGAATCCCCTGAAGAGGGTGAAAAATCAGTTTCAAGGCACTTCACGGTCACTAGTCAGCTGCTCAACCACCCTGAACAAGCAAATTTCATCACAGAGAAGCCACTGCTGGCACTTGGGCACAGAGCCGGAGCAGGTTCAGACCACCATCGGGGTGGGGCGGTTACAAAATACATCACTGCACCCTCTGCGAGCCTCGCCACACAACACCCCCTGCTTCTGGAATCACTCCATTACAAAGTGTAAGAAACAGGGGTGGGCAGACGGGAGGGCCCCCCTCCAGGCCACTTTCTTCCCTGGCGTGCCCAGTACAGCTCCCTCAACAGCGCCCAGGGTGTGCGATGCATGTGTGCGATGCCTCTGCTTGGGCAATCACTCAGAGTCATCAACTGGACAACATGAAAAACCTTCATCACGTATACATTGTGCACACACATATGTAACATTCCATATGTATGAAGGAAAAAGCATGCTAAGCAACAGAAGAATCACAAGCAAAAGAATATTTTCAAAGCTGTATCTAAGCATTAGATAAACTACTTAGGATCTTATCACTGTACACCTAAAAGTGTGATTAAAACAAGGACTGTGTTAGAAGACACACATATCATGCAAGGTCTGAGGACAAACTCTGGTTTATTGCTGACTAAAGCATGAAATGGGCCTCAAAATAAACTACCAGAATCAGCAGAAGCAATTTGTCATAATAGGAGAGATGAAACTGACCTCAAAAATTTTACCTCAGAATTCTAACTTTCTGCCAGTGACAGGCCAGTACAAATTACTTTTCTTACCACTGAATAGTGATCACTGCTACTTTATGAGAAATGATTCAGGCAACACAGATTAGGATTGTGCCCTTATACTCTTCTGTATTTATGTAGTTATTCTCATATAATTCATTTAAAGATGCATATATTTCTGAGAGCTTGTTATAGTATAACAGAAAAGAGTACGCAATTGAAAATCTCCAGTCCAAACCACTTCACGCATAAAATCACATGGGCTTGGAGCAGATACAACATTGCCAAGCTCAGTAATTAGGAGAACACACACTTCTTTTACTCTCCTCTCTTTCAGTTACAGAGCTAACTATTGTTACATTTGAACTTTTTCACTATCTTTTTCCACTATCTTCACCAGCTTTTTCACTACCTGTATTTAGAAGCTGATTTGTAAACTGTGGTTTAGGTTAATCAAAGTGGCACAGGTGTAACATGAACAGGTGTAACACTTGGCTCCAATAATACCCCCCCTCCAAATATGCCAGATCTGGGGGCAGAGCTTCCTTCCTTGATCTATATTTATGGCCACTGCCCATGCAATTTGAACGTCTGAGCTAGAATACAACAGAACTCGGGAAAGAGTGAGTTCAGAGCAGGAGTCTCCAAACTACAGCCCATGGAGGGCCAGAATCCGGCCCACAGAGACCCCTGCCTTGCACCCACCAGGCCAAATTTTGGCCTTGCTCCGGTGCAGGGCCTCACATGGGCCCAACCCAGCACCCATGCGGGCCGGAGGACTCTGGAGGAAGAGAGGTCTGGGGGTAAGTAGGTCTATGTTCCTCCCTCACTTTCAACATGATTTGGTTTGCTTTAGCAAGTGGTCTATACTTTGCCCCCACCCCCCATTGCTTTCAAAGTGATTTTGGGGTGGTCTGTAAAGAGATCTTTTGGATCTAGGGGATCTTTCTTTTGGGAATGATCTTGGGATTAAAATTGTAGCTTGGTGGGGGTGAGGAGGATCATTCTGACTTGGAAAGTGATCTGTGATTGGAATAATCTTAGAAAGTGCTCTGTGATTATTTAGTCATCTAAATTGTATGTCTAATGTATGTATTTAAATTTAATTTCTTGGCCTTTGACATCACGTCAGACATATGAAGCGGCCCGCATGCTGAAAAGTTTGGAGACCCCTGGTTTAGAGGAATAAGAACATTAAATTCATTCTATCTCATTTGCGATTCACACTGAAATTCTTTTAGTTGGAACAATCAACACAAGCCTATCCCAGCACCACAAGTTAGTAGAGTCCATGGCTCGGTGTCTAAATGGCAACTCAAAATAGACAGATTAGCCGCTCAACAAAACTAGTGAATCAGCATTCTGTGAAAACAAGATCTTAGTACCTTTCCAACTTGCTACAAGTAGATATTTCGCAATAAACTTAATACCTGAAATGTTGCACATTCTGTACCCAAGAACTGCTTCCATGGCAATTCTCAGAAGGATTAAAGTTGTGCAACAACTTGTCAAAATTATTCATTCAACAATTATTGTCAGTTCTTCCAAGTAAAAGTGGAACATACAATCTTAGATGCAGACACACACCCCCAACAGGGATCAATAAAATATCACACACTTGTCACAATCAAGACAATCAAGACAATTACACATTCAATAAACTTGGCAAACTGTGGCTGCTATATCCAACACCTCTCCAAAGAAAAATGACAAGTTTGTACACATTATACAATAAAAATAAATGTAAAATGCCAAATCCATTTCAAAATCTTCCACAGTGCCAGTTTTGAAAAACATATACAGTGAACTATAACAGGGCAAGAGGCACTTTTTCAAGTGGTTTCCTCTTAAAATTAGAAGAGTAACTGTCCCTCTTCACCCCAAGCACTTTGTTTTTTCTAGTGGCTGATGCTCTTCTGCATTTTTTAAAAGATTGTGAGCCCTTTTGGGACAGGGACCCATTTAAATTTATTATTTGCCTGGAAACTGTTTTGTGAACTTTTTTTTGTTGAAACACAGTATATGCACACTGCTTGATTGAATACTGTCAAGAGATTCTATATAGTTTTGCTTCAGCATAGGAGTCTCTTTACACAGAGACAGAACATTTAAACACCCTCACACACATACACCTCAGGCATTCTGAGATTCTCATTTTGCTTGTCTGAATAGCTATGCAGTGTCGCTTCAATATACAGTATAAGGATTTTTCACAGAGATGTATACATCTCATTGTGCTGTGTGTGTTTTTTAAAGAAATTTGGTAGACTGATTGAAATTGGTTCAGCATTTTTAAGAAAATCAATACTGTTAAACTGATTTACCATATTGGATAATCTTGGAATTTCTCTTTGAAAGTGTCCTGTGATGAACAGCCATAGTTTGTCAGTCTCACCAACTACATTGTGAGTGGTGCATTGTACATAAAAAAGATCGCCTTGATTATAGTACAAGTCTTCAGATATTAAATTGTTCTACACTATTCTTGTTTTTCTTTCTATGCACTTCAAAGGAAGCAATTCGAAACTACCGTAAGTCCCTTTTACCTTAAGACTTAGGAACATTAAGTGCTAAAACATGTAACCACCTACCCCCCCCCCACACACACATGTTAATTTAATTTGGATTACAGGATGGATTAAACAACACTCTGCTTTATTTGTTCCAGTATCTGCATCTGGTCATAATGCTAAGGCCCAGCTTCAGTCAAACTGGGACCAACCACAACCATCAATATTGTTAGGGATAACACTCCCAGGTCAGAAACGTGTCTTCCAGGAACACTACAACCCTAATACCCCAGGAAGTTACCCATTTTGTTCCAGAGTGTCTCAGCCATTTTACCTACACACTTTGCTATCTAAGCCAAACAAGGGGGGGGGGGAGAAGAAGGGGGCACTGATGACTACAGTAGTCACAGCTTCATTGTTGGATCCTTGTGAGAACTTGAAGAAAATGTAACTTTGACACAGAGCTTTGCCTTATCAACACCAATTTATATAGAAAGCTCAATGTACACGCGCGCGCGCGCACACGTTCCACCCATGGGTTCCCCTCTGTTTATGGGTAGGATGGAAGCATTATTGGGAGATGCGATGTTACTGTTCTTTCAGAAACTTAACGTTTGGGAAGAAGTTCACCTCCTTCCAGAAATGCACTTTGCCCCATCTGGTGCCTCTCCCCACCCCCAATATACTGTAGAGTATTTTTGTTTTCCCGTCAGGCGTTGCCACTTTAAACTGCAGTGGGCTGCCCGATTCCTTGCATTTGCACTCGGAGGGGACCCACCCCCCCACACACACCTGAGCCAATCAGTCCTGCCTACCTTCTCCTAGCGGCCCCAGCTCCAAAGTCAACTCGCCTCCTCGCCCCGTCCACCCTCCTCACCTGCGCCGAAGCTTCCAGCGCTTGCTGCTGCCTCGCGGGCACTCCAGAGCGACAACCTCTGCTCGGCTGGGCTCGGAAGGCGCCTCGCAGCAGCAAACGGGGCGCCCGTCGCCGAGCTACGCTGACAGCTGCAGCGGCTGCCATTGGCCCTGCCAAGCCGAAACCACAACGAAAAATTCCCACTTTCCGCGACCTTTCGCAGGACTAAACGAGGAGCCCCAGCCGGCCTAAGTAACATGAGCAGAGGGAGGGGAGCCAGCGGCCAATCGCAATCCAGGAGCGGCGGGACTCCTCGCTGGGCATGCTGGGATTTGATGTTTCCGAAGCATCCATTTGCGAAGGTGGGCGCGTCACCGTAGCTGTTAGGTTGACGTGTTTTAAGTAGTGGGATTTATTTACACGAAAATGAATCAGTGATCAATGGGATTTGCAGCCAAAGACTTCTAATGATAATGATTGAGAGGTTGGCTTACAATAGATTTCTAACGTGGTCCTCTTTAAAAATTACAAGCGTGGCTGAGATTGATTTGGTTTTGCAGCAAAACATGAAACATCTCCTATACAAAACGCTCCTCAGGTCAATTAGCTCAGATCAATCGGGGCTCAATAATCTTCTTAAATTGCCCTTTCAAATCCTAAACTTAGTTGAATTCAGAAGCCTGATGCTTCATTGACTTGCATGCAGGTGTTTTTGGACTTTTAAATCTCTGAAAACTCAAAGTAATTTCACACAAAATAAAATCATACACGAAAGAAGACCAGTGTTAGAAGAAGGAGCAGGATCTCCTACCTGCTGCTATCTTTTCCCCATTGTTTTCAAGTGTCCACTTTCACCCCAGGGGTGTAAAGAGCATCTACAGAAACTGGAAGCCAAAGATTCAAATCAATTTAGGATTCAAAGATAAAATCCTAAAACACGTAGAGGAACAGGTGTGGCTGAAAGAAAGTCAGCATGGCTTCTGTAATTGATCAATCGATCAATCAATCAATCAGTCAATAGGGATCAATCAATCAACAAGTAGTGGGATCTGCAAATGAAGACGTGGAACGCTGGGCGGGACTTACGCGGGACTTACGCGCGATTGGCTGCCCGTCCGCTCCGTTCTGATGCCCCCCCGCTCGCCTCACGGGCTGCCCTGGCCTTGGAGCCCTGGCCAAAACTGTTTGTTGTATATTTTTTAAGCCGTTAAACAGTTTTGCAATGGCCTTGTCTGGTTGGTCTCACAACATTTTTCGGGCTGTTCAGTGTAAAGCTCTCCTGCTTGTGACCTCTTATCTCTTGTATTCCCCCCATAGATGACTCATTTTGATTCTTTTTCTTTGATTCATTTTGATTCTTTTTGATGCAAGTATATTCTTGTGAGAACAGCAGTATTGGGGTATAACCTCAACAATGATAGAATGATTTCAATTCGAATCCAAAGCAAACCCTTTATATCACAGTAGTCCAAGTCTACGCCCCAACCACTGATGCTAAAGAGGAAGAAGTTGACTGTTTCTATGAAGACCTACAACAACTTCTAGAATTAACACCAAAAAAAGATGTCATTCTCATCATAGGGGATTGGAATGCTAAAGTAGGCAAAAAGGTAATAGGAATAACAGGCAAGATTGGTCTTGGAGTACAAAATGAAGCAGGGCAAAGACTGATAGACTTTTGTCAGGAGAACACATTAGTCATAACAAACACCCTTTTCCAGCAACACAAGCGGCAACTGTACACACGGACTTCACCAGATGGTCTACACCAAAATCAGATTGATTACATTCTTTGCAGCCAAAGGTGGAGAAGTTCTATACAGGCAATAAGAACAAGACCTGGAGCTGACTGTGGCTAAGATCATGAGCTTCATATTGCAAAATTCAGCTTAACCTGAAAAAAGTAGGGAAAACCACTAGGCCCTCCACATATAACCTAAATCAGATTCCATATGAATATACAGTGGAGGTGACATTTAGGGGCTTAGATTTGGTAGACAGAGTGCCTGAAGAACTTTGGACGGAGGACTGTAACATTGTACAGGAGGCAGCAACTAGAACTATCCCAAAGAGAAAGAAATGCAAGAAGGCAAAGTGGCTGTCTGACAAGGCTTTACAAATAGCTGAGGAAAGAAGGGAAGCCAAAAGCAAGGGAGAAAGGGAAGGATATACCCAACTGAATGCAGATTTCCAGAGAACAGCAAGGAGTGATAGAAAGGCCTTCCTAAATGAGCAATGCAAAGAAATAGAGGAAAACAATAGAATGGGAAAGACTAGAGATCTTTTCAAGAAAATTGGATCTAAAAAAAGGACAATTTCATGTTAAGGTAGGCACAATAAAGGACAAGAACAGCAACTACCTAACAGAAGCACATGAGATTAAGAAGAGGTGGCAAGAATACACAGAGGAACTGTATAAGGCCGATCTAAATGTTCCTGATAATCCCAATGGTGTGGTCACTGAGCTCGAACCTGACATCAGTGTGAAGTCAAGTGGGCTTTAGAAAGTATCACTAACAACAAAGCTAGTGGAGGTGACAGCATTCTAGCTGAGTTACTCAAAATCTTAAAAGATGCTGCTGTCAAAGTGCTGCACTCCATATGCCAGCAAATTTGGAAAACCCAGCAGTGGCCACAAGACTGGAAAAGATCAGTTTACATTCCAATCCCAAAGAAGGGCAATGCCAAAGATTGTTCGAACTACCGCACCATTGCACTCATTTCACATGCTAGCAAGGTGATGCTCAAACTCCTACAAGCTAGGCTTCAGCAGTATGTGAATTGAGAACTACCAGATGTACAAGCTGGCTTTCGAAGAGGCAGAGGAACTAGAGATCAAATTGCCAACATTCGCTAGATCATGGAGAAAGCAAGAGAGTTCTAGAAAAACATCTACTTCTGCTTCCTTGACTACGCTAAAGCCTTAGTCTTTACAACAGACACAACAAATTGTGGATCACAACAAATTGTGGCAAGTTCTTGAAAAGATGGGAGTACAAGGCCACCTGATCTGTCTTCTGAGAAACCTGTATGCGGGTCAGGAAGCCACAGTTAGAATCGGACATGGAAGAACTGATTGGTTTCAAATTGGAAAAGGAGTACAACAAGGCTGTATACTGTCACCCTGCTTATTTAACTTATATGCAGAGTACATCATGAGGAAGGTGGGGCTGGATGACTCACAAGCTGGAATCAAGTTTGTTGGGACAAATATCAACAACCTCAGATATGCAGATAATACCACTCTAATGTCAGAAAGTGAGGAAGACCTAAAGAACCTTCTGATGACGGTGAAAGAGGAAAGTGCAAAAATTGGCTTTAAGCTCAACTTTTAAAAAACTAAGATCATGGCAACCACTCCCATCACTTCCTGGCAAATAGAAGGGGAAGAAATGGAAGCAGTGACAGAGTTTATTTTTCTGGGCTCCAAGATCGCCGCCGATCGATCGATCAATCGATCAATCAATCAATCAATCAATCAATCAATCAATCAATCAATCAATCAACCGCATTTATATACCGCTTTTCAACACAAAGTTCACAAAGCCCTTTACAGGCAAATAATATTAACCAAATTAAATGGCTCCCTGTCCCGAAGGGCTCACAATCTAAAACAATGCAGAACACCACCAGCAACAGCCACTAGAAAAGACACTGCGCAGGGGTAAAGAGGGACAATTACTCTCCCCTTGCTAAATATAAGAAGAACACCACTTTAAAAAGTGCCCCTTGCCCAGTTAGCAGGGGTCAAGCTAACTAGCAGGGGTCAAGGTGGTGACTGCAGCCATGAAATTATAAGAAGTTTACTTCTTGGGAGGAAAGCTATGGCAAACCTAGACAACTTAATAAAAAGCTGAGACATCACCCTACCAACCAAGGTTCACATAGTTAAAGCTATGGTTTTTCCAGTAGCAATGTATGGCTGTGAGAGCTGGACCATAAGAAAGGCAGAGCGCCGAAGAATAGATGCTTTTGAATTATGGTGTTGGAGAAGACTCTTCAGAGTCCCTTGGACTGCAAGGAGATCCAATCAGTCAATCCTACAGGAAGTCAAGCCTGATTGCACAAATACTGAATCTGAAGCTCAAATACTTTGGCCATCTCATGAGAAGAGAGGACTCTAAAAAAGACCCTCATGCTGGGAAAGATCAAAGGCAAAAGTTGAAGGGGGCGGCAAAGGATGAGATGGTTAGACAGTGTCACCGAAGCGATGAACATGACATTGGGCGAACTCTGGAAGCTGGTGGAGGACAGAGAGGCCTGGCGTGCTGTGGCCAATGGGGTCGTGAAAAGTCGCACACGACTTAGCGACTGAACAACAACAATTCTTGCAGAACCTAATGATTGATCAAGTGCATATATTAAATTCAGCCTAGTATAGGTGAATTTTGTTGGCTGGCACATTTTGGCCTTGTAATTTTGATTGTACAGCAGAGTGCATTGTATCCCAGAACACTTGAGCTGTATCCAGTGAGAGGGGGAGCTTGTGAAGCTTCAGGGGTTGGGGAAATTATTTCCAAGTCTAAGAGCCCAAACCTAGTATTTTTCCCTGCAGTGGCATTCCCTCTCCTCTTCAGAGCCATTCCTAGTCTCTATTTTGCATAGCTGCCAGGAAGGGCTCCCAAGAAGAGAGGGAGTGGCTCTGACCCCCCTCTCTTGGTATGCCATGCTGAAAATGGGTGTGCTGTATCCAGTTGGGGAGGGGAGTGGAAACTTCAGGGGATCAGGGAAATTATTTACACCTACCTCTCCATAAGCTTCCCATTCTGCTATGAGTCTCCTTGGACCTATACCAGCTCTGTAGCTGGTACAAGTCTGAAAACACAAATGGGGTGGGGAGGTGTGCAAAAGTGGGGATAGCACTATCCACACCCTCCTGCAGCCTTCCTGTCCTCTGTTCCTCCAGTTTCCCTCTCCCACTGCTGCCTTACTTTCTCCAATGCACACAGCATGGTCTGTCAGGGGAAATTGAGTGGTGTTGCCTCCTGCAGCAGCTCTCAGAAAATGGCAGCAGATAGAGCATATGTGCTCTGTCAGCAGCCATTTTACCACAGTGCAACTCTGTGGTAAATGCCTCCATGTGACAGCCCAATCTGCAATAGGATTGGGTTGTACCCAGTGATGTCATTCAGGGGGAACGGATCAGAATGGGAGTTCTGGATCCTAACGGGCTCCGTGGCTGGTTCCGGGTTCCCAACAAGTGCCAATCAAAAGTGAATTCCTGTTCCTAAATCATTTGAATGACACCACCTAATATCAGTGGCACTTCCTTCCAAATAAGTATGTCTTAGCTTAAATCTCTGCCACTGCAACCGACAGCAGATAAAAGTCTTAACACTGGATGCCCATGTTTGAAATTTTAAATTCTGTGAATAATGAAAAAGAAGAAAAAACACAGCATATAGTTGCCTTTCCATGAGAAATTGTTGGTATCTGACAGTTTTTTGATTCTTAAAACAGATCCATACAGTTTGTTTTACTATTCCTAGCTTATTAAAATATTTAAGCCATGGGTAGCTTTGTAAACAATACATTTCAAGTGCATTATGATGTGATACGGAATTTGTTGACTTGTGCCCTTAATTTAAACAACTGTTAGACTGCCTTGAATATTTTGACCAGACTTTACATCCCAAGGAACTGGGATGTTCAGAGGTATTTTCTCAGTATATGGGCAGTCCCTAGAAGGGCTGCCTTTCGTAGTTGTATGGCGGATATTTCAATGAGGTCAAAGGTTTTAAGATGTTGCTTCTTTGGGACTGTCCCCAAGGTTCCTATTACGATTGGCACAATGGTGACTTTCTTTTTCCATAGCCATTCTATTTCCGTTTGCAAATCCTTGTATTTTATGATCTTTTCAAATTCCTTTGCTGCCACTCGTGCATCCTCTGGTATTGCTACTTCTATTATTGTCACCTTCTTCTTTTTCTTGCCTATGATAGACAAATCAGGGGTATTATGATTCAGGTGTTTATCTGTCTGTATCCTAAAGTCCCATGCTGCTTTTGCACACTCATTTTCCATGATGTTTTCCGGCTTATGGTCCCACCATTTTTATGTCTCTGGAAGATTGTTGTTTTTACAAATGTTCCAGTGCACTAACCCTGCCAGTTTATTGTGCCTTTCCAAGTAATCAGTTTGTAATATTTTCATGCATCCACAGATTAAGTGTTCAACTGTTTCATCGTATTTTTTGCATAATCGGCATTTTGCATCATTATGCGATTTTTCAACCCTGATTTTTATCACATTTGCTCGTAATGCCTGTTCTTGTGCAGCTAAAATGAGGCCCTCTGTTTCTTTCTTTAAAGTACCATCTCCAGGTCTCTCTATTATCCTCTTTCCCTGCAACATTTTTCAGGTATTGGCCATGTAATGCCTTATTGTACGATCCTTCTCTGCGCACTACTATCACTTCTTCCCTGTAGTCTTTTCTTGACTCCTTCGCCTTCAGTAACTTTGCTTTTGCTACTTTTCTTCCTTTGATTCTTTAATATAATCTGCCAGACCTCTTTTCTCTTGTTCCACTGTCTGTTTAACTTGTAGTAATCCTCTACCACCTTTACTTCACCTCTGTACTGGGCAAGTACAGCCTGTTGACTTCACTTCTTGGGTGCAGGGCTCTGTTCATAGTCATTATTTTCCACAGTTTCTGATCTAAAACATCCAACTCAGCTTGGTCCAGTCAACAATTCCTGCTGTGTATCAAATGACTGGCACTGCCCAAGTGTTAAGGGCTTTTATGGTATTTTATTTTATTTTATGTTGTTATTGTTGTTGTTGTTGTTATACCATCCTTCCTCCCAGGAGCTAAGGGTTGGTGTGCATAGTTACTCCCCTCCCTTTTTCCTTTACAACAACCCAGTGAGGCAGAGTGATACTGACTGGCCCAAAGTCATCCAGAAAGCTTCATGGTTGGGCAGGGATTCGAAACACGGGCATGGTTGGGCAGGTCTTAAACACAACTCCTGAACCACTACACCATCCTGACTCTCACAGAGTTTGTGGGGAGGGACTGACAAAACAAGGAGCCACTGAGATACTCCCTCCAGCAGGACACAGACAGATAAAAATGCAGGGTCAATGAGGTGCAGCTGGTAGGGAGACAACCTCTCTGCAGCAGCTGGGAGATGTGCAGACACAACAAGGAGATGTGCAGACACAACTGAGGTGCTGTGGCTTAGGGGAGTGGTGGGGACGACGACTAGAAGTATTGTTCAAAAGCCAGCCAAAAGTGTTAGAATGCTTTTGGAAGGTGAAGGGACATTGTGTGAGGCACCAGAATGTGTGAGGTGAGTGGGGTGGTGGTGGCAGTGGCAGTCTGTGGGGTGCTGGTGGTGGTCTGTTCCTTGGCCCTGGGGCAGAACATGGGCCAGGAAGAAAGCTGCTTGGGAGACACTCTCTTAGTGGCAGCCTGGCGATGGACAGACGCAAACAAGGAGCCAATGAGGTGCTGCCTCTGTTACATTACATTACCAGGGAGGCACGCTCACATTGGTGGCTGTGAGACAAACACAGAGTTGCTGAGGTACTTCAATTGGGAAGACACTCTCTGTGGTAAGGTGACCAACCGTCCTCCTTTAGGGAGGACAGTCCTCCTTTTGTAAGTTCTGTCCTCCCGCGAAAAGTGTCCTCCTACATGTCCTCCTTCTCAATATTTGAAGACTAATTTGTAAATCTCCGTATTCAATCGATGCCGATCCGATCCGTTGCGTGTGATGTGATGTATTTGTATTTGACATGATGATTTGTCAAGGCTCGGTGTAAAGAGCAAACAAGAAAAAGCTAGGCCCTGGCTTGACTTTATTTTGAAAGAATTGGAACACAAGCAGGATTGAGAGAGCTTATTTCATTGGTTGTTTGCAAAAGGTGTGAAGTTATAGCTGGGGTCAGGAATGCAAGCTATTCAGAAAGGTTACATGTAGCTAGTGCTGAAAACAGGAGATTGTCCCTTTACCCTGATAGGCTAATTGATTGAGCCTGAAGGGTGTGGCCGCACAACCACCATCAAGACCTTCCAAACTGCAAGACTCCTCCAGATCATCCTCCAAGAAGATCATCAGACCTGATAAAGCTTGCAAACCTGCAGACTCGTAGGGGCCCGGAACTGATTAGAGGGCATATGAGCCTGTGATTTACACGCGGTACAGTGCGGCGAGACGCCATTATGAGATGCATGCGCTCCGCACGGGAGACCTTGCGAGAGAGCGCCGCGTGCAAGTGGCTTTGTTTACTTCTTACCGAAACACAACACGGCACATACGCACGCAGTAGACTCACGGTAATTATTTCTTTCTTTCAGTGAATAGTCAATCATACACAGGTAAGCACAATTCACGTTTTAGTAATTCATTATCTATTTAATAATTTCCAAATATGTATAATTTTATTTACAAGTTTATACAACCCTGTTGGCATGTAAGCATAATTACAATATAAAATGTTACAAATGTTTTTATCATGCATTTATCATATTATAGTGTCTTATTGTTGCAATGAATAAAATGTTTCTTTTATTTACGATATTTTTTTCTTCAATTTATTTGTGTCCTCCTTTTCATTGTAAAAAAGTTGGTCACCTTATCTGTGGTTCAAATTCAAACACAGAACCAATGTGGTGCTGTCACCAGTAGGAGATTTGACCCCCATGGCAGCCTTAAGACCCTGCTCCAGGTAGCAGCCTGTCTCAGGACAGAGATATGCACAGAGCTAATGAGTGTCACTGCTGGGGAAACAACCTCCCCAACAGCAACTGAGAGACTGTGCTAGTCATTGACGGTACCAATTAAATGAAACTTAGAGAAAGAAGATTAGCAGGAGAGTTAAAACAGATTAAATGAAATATTTCTTTTCCCAGCGTGTAACTAATCTGTGGGACTCCTTGCTCTAGAATGTTGTGATGTCCTGGCCTGGATGTCCTTAAAAGGGGATTGGGCAGATTTATGGAGGAAAAATCCATCAGAGTTTACAAGCCATGATGGCTGTTTGCAACTTCCGGGTTTTAGAGGTAGCCTATCTCTGAATGCCAGACATAAGAAAGTAGCAGTAGGTTAGAGGCTTCTTGTTATCATGTGCTCCCAGAGGCATCTGCTAGGGCACTGTGAGATACAAGGAGCTGGACTGGACAGGCTGTTGGCCTGATCCAGCCGGGCTCATCTTATCTTATGTTCTTATGACACCCCTCCCTGCAGTGGCTAGGAGACAAACACAAACAAGGAGGCATTGAGGTGTTCTCACCACAATGTGACACTGCCAAAGAGATGCCCTCCTACTGACAGCCAGGACAGCCAGACAAATACAAATAGTTTGCTTTTGTATTGCCATCCACTGCTTTTATTGTAGTTTTTGTTTTTATTGAGCTACTGTTCACTCCATTGCACAGGAGTGAATTTTGAGGCTTGTTTCAATCATGTCTGGCTGTTCTGTAAAACGCATCTTTATTTGCATTTTATGTTTAAATGGCCTTTTCTGGGTTTTGTAATGGCAAGCATGTGACATCCGTCAGACCCTAGAGTTTCTAGAGTTTTTAGGACTTTGCCGCTTGGGTTGCAAACCTTGGAAGAGATTGTCTGGCAATGGATTGTAGTCTTTTCTAGCCACCTATCGGCTTTCTCAAAAACACATTGCCCTTTCTGAGAGGGGTGCCTGTGTTTCTGGAGGCTGATCTGTGACAAAAGGGTATTGCAGAATTTGGAAATAGGAAGGGCCAGCTCAACGAGAGTGCTACTCCAGAGAGAGTCTGCACCATAAGCTTTGGTCCGAGTTTGGCCTGGGGGCGCTAGGGGGGGCCTGCCCCCCGCAGTGTTTGTCGCCAGACCACAAGGCACGCGCGTGCCGAGTCTGGCGCCAATCGCTGCAGGCGTCGCAGCGGGGCATGGCGGATGTCTTTTTTGCACCCCTTTCTGCCCCCCCATGCCGAGGGGGGGGGGCTGAACCCAGACTCCCACGGCGTCGGGAGCATCGCCGCTTGCCTCGGCAACCCCGGAAACTACAGATTCAACGCCAATTACGGCTGTTTTTGACCGTTTGCATGTGGGGACCCCCACGTACCCCCACCCCAGGGGTGCTGGGGGGCCTGACCCCTGCAGTGTTTGTCGCCAGGCCGCAAGGTGTATGTGTGCCAAGTTTCGTGTTGATTGGTCCAGGCGTTCCAGCAGGGCATGGCGCATTTTGTTTCATAGCCCTTCTCGCCCCCCCATGCAGAGGGGGGGCCGAACCCGGACTCCGGCAGCTTCGGGAGCGTCGCCACTCGTCCCGGTGACCCCGGAAACTACGGATTCGACGCCAATTTCGGCCATTTTTGACCGTTTTCACGTGGGGACCCCCGCATACCCCCACCCCTGGGGGCGCTAGGGGCCCGACTGCCTCAGTGTCTGTCGCCAGGCCTCAAGGTGTATGCGTGCCAAGTTTCGTGTCGATCGGTCCAGGCGTTGCGGAGCCTATGCGGCACGCACACACGCACACACACACACAGAGCAGTGTTATTCTGCCGGAACGCTGGGCGGAACATCTGGGTGATCGACAGCCCGCCCATCGCGTTCCACAGCATTACGCTATTTGCGTAACGTATGCAAGTGGTGTAAATGGTTACGCAAACGGCGGAACGCTGAGGAACGCGACGGGCGGGCTGTCGATCACCCGGATGTCCCGCCCAGTGTTCTGGCAGAATAACACCACTGCGCACACACACATACGTCCTTATATAGATAGATAGATAGATAGATAGATAGATTCCGACTGCCTCCCTGGCAGGTTTCTTGCTTTTGCTGTACTATACCTAAAGGGGCTTTCATTGCATGCCTTGATGTTTATAGCCATACGCCTCTAAATTCTTCTTTTGCACTCCTTACTGCCAACGTACATTTCTTTCACCAGAGTCTGTGCTCTCTTTTATTTGGGAAATAGTTCAATTTGGAGAAACCTTCTTGCCTTTCATAGCTTCCACTCAGTATCCACGCTGGCATCCTCCTGGATTCAGTAGTATGTAGTATACCTTCTGGCTGACTTTCTGTTAATGTGGTTTTAAATAATTTTGGTGTATTCCGAATAGATTTGACATTCTTCATTTTCCTTTTCAACTGTCCTTTCACTAGTTCCCCAATTCTGAATAAGTTCTTTTTTTCAAGGAGCAAAGCTTGCCTGGCAGAAGGGCCTGTTCTCCTGATGTTCATCTCTCGGCTTGCTCTCTCCACAGCTACCATGGCCTGTGCTTCTGTTGCCATCATTTTCACCGTTGTAAACACAGGGCACAGCAGATCAGACAACAGACAATGACAGTAGCCTCGTCGACCACCTCTCTTGCTGCATCCCCATCACTGCCTAGGGCAGCCAAGCCAGCCTCTGGCAATCCAGACTGGATCAGCTAATCTGCTGCAATAAATACAGCTTGCTGAGCCTGGCAAGTAGCAGAAACCCTGCCCTTACCCAAGCTATGCTGGTCTCATGACCAGGCCTGGAGGGGATGAAGTCTGCTGTGCGGGGGGGGGGGGGCAAGAACCACATCCTGGGCCAACTTTGCAATCAGAACCATCACCAGAGGGGGCCAAACCAACCACAGCCCATGCCAGCAGGAGGGGGAACAGCCAGGAACACCAGGATGCTAGCAGAGGAGACACCTCATGCTTGTTCGCTAATCCTGTGAGTTTGTTTTCAAACCCCCTTTAGAGAACGCTGTAGACCCAACAGTCAGCACTGCTGTACTCTGCCATGGGCCATGCGCATGGTTTGTTTAGCTTGGTACATGTCCCTGTCCATCTAGCTGCTATTACCAGGTGTTATTACCAGGTGTGAGGCCTACCCAGAGGTCTAGATTGATGTATGCCCCTTCCTTCCATTGCTGTTTGATCCTGGGGCTGCCCCATTGTTCGTAATAAAGTCCTTCTGTTTTTGCATGCATGTGCTCTCTGTTGTCCCTTTGGGATTCTCCTCGGCCCAGTGTTCCTCCTGACTTCTCCCACCCCTTTCCCATGTCATCGCAAGGTCCTGTACAGATGGAGGAGGTTATCCCTATCTGCTGATACCTAGCAATGGTATCAACAAAGTGAGAACAACTGCAGAGCCCCTTGGCCCCACATGCCAAGAGACAAAGGAGACCATCATGTTAACTGAAAGAGGACAAGGCGGGCTATGAGGAAACATGCTCCCCCATGACTTCAAAGGGTTCCTGTGGAATTAAGGAACAGAAACCTATTCTAGTCTGACGGCTTGATCTGTATCAAGAGAGAATAATCATGATCAGAAAGAACAATATCCATGCAGGCCCCTCTGGAGTCCCATCTCCCTCCAGACTGCCCATCACACCCTCCTTTCTCCCCATTGGTAGGTGCCCAAGGCACCTTATAGCATTTCCTCACATATTACTAGAATATAAAAGAGGGCCTCTCTAGTGCCTTCTCATAGGGCAATTGGATATTTTTTTTCTGAAAGGGATTGGGTACAATCAGAGGCGGATCTACAGGGAGGGCAAAGCTCTAAGTGTTGCAAGGAGCCTTACCCTGTCATGTAAATCCTTCTTCTCCCTTGCTGCTGTAGCCAGTAAGCAACGCCAAGATGTTGCTTTTCCCTGTGAGGATTGGCTAAAACGGTGCAGGAGAGGAGTGATTTCCACTGCAAGGTAAGGCTTCTTGCAACACTTAGAGCTTTGCCCTCCCTTAGATCTGCCTGTGGGTACAATTCATTTTAAGAATGGTTGTGGTCCCATATTAACCCACCTGCATTGTCCCAAGCTCCTTAAAGTATTCGTAAGGACAGGATAATAATGTAAAAAACTATTGTTTTTTACAGGATGAAATAAGGATGAAATAAATAGTTTATATGATGTTCACTTTGACTGAATTACAGTCATAGTTTTATCCAAAGGAAATTAAAATCCAGCCTCTGCTTCTCCCCCCCCCCCAAAAAAAAATTATTTCCAGTTTTGAAAAAGGAATTAAAACACTCAAAATGCCCAAAGGCTGCTTTAAAATGTGTTGATATTTAAAGTGCTGTGATTTCGACATGTAGTTCAAATGTCGGATTTGTGTTGAAATGGAATTTAAATGTTTGTTGGTTTCCAGCTGTGAAAAGGATGTTGCCTTTCCTTTATTTCTCAGCCAACAGAAAGAACGTTATCTGCAATATAAGCACAGAATCTCCTGCTCGAGATGGGACTCTGGTTTTCTGGCAGCCTGTCACCTAAATTTCCTTTTAATCATGTGTCTTTCACCTCCAAGTATAACACCGAACGCTCCAAATGTGGAATGAAAATCTCAGCAGTGCGCTCCTGATACATACTGGCAGGAAGGAGGGAGAAAGGGGAGCAGACCACACACTGGAATGGAATGCATCAATTACGCTTTGGGGTCAGTCATCATTCGTTTAAGAGAGCCACACCGCACACCCTTGAAAACAACTCAGATCGGAGTCTTTCTGAGACAGAAAGCCAATTGGTTGGCTTCTGCTTATCTTTCATTCGCATTGTGCAATTCACCATAAATGCTTTGTATATGGTGTTAGATTTCATCCACTCATCCTCGAGGTGGAAAATTTTCATTTATTTACAATACAGACCGCCTTTCAGCAAAAAAGTTCTCAAAGAGTTTTCTGTAGTAAACGGATAAGAATTAAAACTTAGTTTGTGAGGTTTTGTAATCTGCAGTTTTATGGCACAAACTTAGGCGTGTCTACTCAGAAGTAAGCCCTATTTTGTTCAGTGAGGCTTACTCTCAGTAAAGTGTGTCAAGAATTTCAGCCTTGGTTTATGATCGTCTCTTGAAGGAACATCATACCAACCGTCGTTTCTTGAATCTTGTAGGCTTCATCAAGCAGATTATATCAGTGGCGCTTGAGAGACAGGAGAAGAAGAGAAAATCCTAAAAAGGAAACTGGACATATAAGGTTGCAAGCCAGAAGCGAGAAAAGAAAGGGAAGAAAAGATGTGTGAAAATGTTGTGGGTTATCCAAGGGGAACTGAAGAGGGGCAGTGGTTCCCAAACAAAAGTGGGACCCACTTTTTAAAACAACACCAACTTGGTTTACCAGACCTTTCTTTTTTAAAGGATATCTAGAAAGAAGTAGTATTTTTTCTATTTGTTTGTAAGTACTAACCAGAAAAAATGCCTTCAAACATTCATCTCCCTATATTTACACGTGCTTGCAAACTGCAGGAGCTCAGCTCCTTGCAAGGCAATTAGCAACTACAATATCTGATTTTTAAATAGCCTTAAGGCTTGAGGCAAACGGGACAAACGGAGCCCCAAGTGCGCCCATGGCAGGGTGATGAAACCACACCCCCAGCACATTGCCCCACCCCATTTGTTGCCCAGCCACGCCTCCCTGCACCCGGAATAGCTCAATTTTGGAGCGGAATGGATGTGAGGGAGGGCAGGTGGGCCAGACAGCGCGTGGGTTAGTCCGCGGACTCCGCGCAATGGCGCCTCCCCGCCCCACCATTGCCAGCGCCCATGGCTCGTGCCACCCCGGGCTACACCCTTCCTCCGCCTCTGATTAGTTCTCTGATCTTTCCATCACACTTGCAGGTCACGACCCACCAGGGGGGTCCCAATCCACAGTTTGGGAACTACTGTTTTAGAGTATTGGGGAATAAGGAATAAAGTTTGGAGAGTGCAAGAAAATTGGCGAGAAAGGCTCCTTCAGTTCAAGCCACAGCAAAAGGCTGTGACTCCACAGTGGTTCTCTGATGGTGCATTCTCTGATAATCCCAAGTCAGTCATTGTTCCATGGTTGGTGTGCACTGTATCCTACTCCCCCTCCTGGGCCTGATGCACCAACCCGCAGCCACTTGGACTTGCACCAGCGATCTAGCAGGCATAGGTCTTTCCCAAGGAAATGTCAGCATGCCTGAAAGAAACATTCAAGCTACAAAATTCCCCCACAGGATACCATGCAAGCCATTCTGGCCCTGCTGCATCAGTGTGGAGAACTTTCATTAAGACTGGGTTGTTTGTATTGTTCACAATGATTAGCAGCGGTTCTCAAGGACATCAGACCGGGGTCTTTCCAAGCCCTACTTGGAGATGCCAAAGACTGACCCTGAGACCTCTGACATGCAAAGCTTGTGTTCTACCACTGAGCTCCAACCCTTCTGCTAACAATGGCACTTGGAACTCTCATAGCAGCTGTTTAGCAGCATATGCTATGATGAAGTAGGAAAACGTGATCATAGTCAACGTATAATATACATGGGAGTAAGATATTGCCCTAGTATCTTATATTAGGGTGCCCTAATATGGGACAGAAAGGCGAGGTATAAATCAAATCGTTAATAATACAGTATTGTCTGGAAAATCCAATGTAGTAATACTTAATTGTTTTAAAAAAAGAAATTTCTCAAAAGTCAGAAGATGATTTTCAAAAATCTGAAAGAACCAGGAGTCACAGCCATTTAAAAACATATGGAAATTACTTAAAGCATTTCTAGAGGAAGATAAAAGAAAATATATTATTATTATTTTTAAAAAAATGACTCAAGTTTGTCATCTACTGTCTTCTGTCATTTCACATAAAGTGGCCATAATTCTAGCAGAAGATCAAATAAAAAATATTTCTCATATTTTTACGAACTGGCCGACATGCTATCTTATTGTCATCTACTGCATTGTAGCTTCAGATCAAATGCCCTGCCAGTTGGGTAAGAATAATAATATGTTTATTTACAGAAAACATGTGATGAGAATCTAGACATCATTAGCATTCTGCTGCACTTGCAAAATTGTTTCTCTGAGGATTGTACTTAAAGCTGTTCTAAATGATCACTGTGACAATAGCTATTCACTGCAGCAGTTACTGATGCCCAATGGACATTTCAAAAAAGCAAAACAGAACTCTAAAACACCTGTAATGAACCCATAAGAGAGGTAGGTACAATCAGTATCCATTTACATAGCTGTCTCATACAGATTTTCAAAACAATACAGAAGATTTGGTTTCTTACCTTGATCAGATCTCTAAGGTGTTTCAGCAAAGTTGCCTCAAGATAGTGACTGTTAACATTAGATAGCAGTCTGGCCTTTGCCTAGATCTGTGAGCTCAGTCCTAACCTGGAGTTAGGCTGGCACAGTTAGGCCAGTGAAGTTTGGCCAGGACAAGCGACACCATAAAGTCTGTTTGGACCACTCTCGGAGTCAGAGAGGCCAGCACACAGACGTGATCATCCTCCCTGACTCTGAGAGTGGTCCAAACGCACTTTATGGTGGCCCTGGTGCCAGCCAAAGTTTGCTGGCCTAACTGTGCCAGCTTAACTTCAGGTTAGGATTGTGCTCTGAGTCACTTTCTTGTTTTGCAAGATATACCTTGCAAGCAAAATACTAACTCTGTCTGAAGGGAAAATCTACCCCTCTGTGAGGCATGGAGAGAAACCACTACGTACAGCCTGAGAACCTTTTATATCTGTGAGGATATTGCAGTTCAGGCAGCTTGCCACGTGGGTCAGCCCCTCATGGCACCACAGATTTTCAGCTCCAGACATTGTGTGAAGATTCTCAGCAATTTAGAACAGAGTAAATGCTGGAAAGAGTGGGCTACTGAGTGAGCTGAACGCTAGGATGCTTTACCTCCGAATGCCAGATGCAGGGGAGTGGCAACGAGACGCAAGTATGAGGCATCTGGTGGGCCACTGTGAGAAACAGGGAACTGAACTAGATGGGCCTTTGGCCTGATCCAATGGGGTTCTTCTTATATTCTTAGGAGTAATTGGACACGCAGAGCTTCTTTCTGGGGGAGCTCTTTGCCTCTGATTATCCTTTACCTGTATATCTGTGTACAAGCAAAGGCAAACAATGAAAGGCTTTGTGTGGGCAACAGCTGCCCACTGAATCTACTCCTTCCTGGGCTGCCACCAGTAAGTGGGTTGGAGGAGGGACAGAATGGGAGAGGATATGTGTGATTTGGGGTGGGGAGTGGGCCAAGCTAGGAGCGGAAGGGGAAGAAACTTGGCGGAACCAGCACACACCAAGATCCAGTCCCCCTTTTCCTGGCCCACCGTGGCTCCCCACTCTCTTTGGACTTACACCCGTTAAATAGCTGGCATAGTTCTGAGGAGACCCACTGGAGGTCAGTGAGTATAAGAATTGTACTTACTACCCTAAGTAAAGATTTTTTACTTACCTCTCCCAAGAGGTCTAGTTGCCCCCCCATGTAGTTGCGCACTCCCCCTCCACAGCACCTGCTCCATCCGCGTTTTGGCGTGCTGTGGGCTGGCATGATATGATTGGGCAGTAAGTGCCATCTCAGCCAATGGAAACCAAAGCCAGAGGAGCTCCATTGCTGGAATTCTGCAGCAGCCACTGAACTATAGAGCATTGCAATACTATATTCTTTATTTTCTCCCTTCTTTCTCTATTCTTTGCCTATGGAATCTCCATGTTGTGAGCTCGGTTGAAACTCTGCAAAGGGCAGTTTGACCCCAAAGGGATCAATGGACAAATGCATGCTATTTGTTCTACAAAAACAATTTGGCAGATTACATGAGTTACGTACTCTTCTTTTAATGAGTTACTAGCTACAGTAGCATCATGACCTGCACCTCTCATTATTGCCAATATATTATAATAAGTGGGAGTCACAATCATTCTACATGGATGCTCACCAGTTCTGACTGGATGTTATAGTATCCTATGGGCATCCTAAATCTGCTTTTACCTAATTATCAAGTTGTAAGTTTACTGGCGCTACCTTACAATTCACTGTGGTCAGATCAAGTTCAGTGGTGTGCTGTGGTTGACATAATTACTACCTACAATGTTAGGGAGTTCTGTTCACACCATCCTTTGAACAGATCATGGGAGTCAATAAACATTTCTGGAGAGCTGCTGGCCAATGACAAACATTTCGGATCACTCACAAGCTATTATTTTATGCTATTTCAATCAACTTAGCTTAATTGGTCTCATCTGTCAGTACAATGCAGTACAAATCTAAGCCTATTTACTCAGAGTGAAGCCCTATTGAGTTCAGTGACACTCCCTAGGCCTAGTCAGTGTGTTTAGGATCGCTGCTTTAGTTTATTGCAGAAAGCACAACAAAGAGTTGTGGCACCTCAAAGCCCATCACAGTGTTATTCAAACTGTGGGTTGGGACCCACATGGTGGGTTGTGAGCTGATATCAGGTGGGTCGCGAAAAGCTAGGAGCAGCCATCTTAGAAACTGCAGACCTTACTGTTTTTATATTACTTTTGTGAGTGTTAATCGTTTCAATTTTCAAGTGAGGGGTTTTTTCAATTTTGTTTTTTGTTTTTCAAATTTGCTTTTACATCATATTTTGTCCTCATCTTCCTTTCTGTTAGGGATGTTTCGTGGCTGTACAATTGCTGCAGTCCAAGAATGCCAATTTGCATTTCAGGTGTGCCATTTTATTATGTTACAGTGACAACACTTCCTGCTTGATGATGTCACTTCCTGCCACAAGATCACTTCCAGGTTAATGACTTCATTTCTGGTGGGTCCCGACACAAGTGTCATGTTTGAACCACTCTCTGAATCAGAGAGGCCAGCACACAGATGTGTGCCATCCTCCCTGACTCTGAGAGTGGTCCAAACGTGCTTTACGGTGGCCCTTGTGCTGGCCCCCCTAAATTGGAGGACTTTATAACTAGAGATGCCAAAATACAATGTACCATGGATTTGGGACCATTGATTGCATAGCGGAGGACACAACCTCAAAGAGCCTCTAATTAGGCTAACAATAATCCCGAGTTTTTTCAACAAATATAGATTTATTAAGAAATATAGGAAAGCAGGAAAAGGCACTGTTTGCATGCAAGACCAGTGAAACAGAGGTTTAAGTGGCTGTGGATGAAAGAATATTTGTAAAAACAGTAGCTCTGTTTGGACAGGCACAGGTTAAATGAAGATGCTATTAAAGAGAGAGTGAGAATCTACTTAACTCCCAGCTGGGCTGAGTTTCCTCTGCCAAAGATGACTGAACAGGAGAGAAGGAGATTATTATTAGAGGGAGATTTAAAACAGACATTGGGGAATTGAGGAGTTTAGAAGGGAAGAGGGGTTGTTTCCAGGGTTGGAGAGAGAGAAAAACAGAAAGAGAAATTAACTGTCCTGACTGTAGGCTGGGGAACACAGAAGCAGAGGCAGATCTACAGGGAGGGCAAAGCTGCTCTAAGTGTTGCAAGAAGCTTTACCCTGTCATGTAAATCCCTCCTCTCCCTTGCTGCTGTAGCCAGTAAGCAATGCCAAGATGTTGCTTTTCCCTGTGAGGATTGGCTAAAACGGTGCAGGAGAGGAGTGATTTCCACTGCAAGGTCAGGCTTCTTGCAAAACTTAGAGCTTTGCCCTCCCTTAGATCTGCCTCTGCAAAGAAGCAACCCCCCGCCGCAAGTCTTTGGGTCCGGGGGGGGGGGGGAAGAAAAATGCAGCCAAACACAGATGGGCAGCAGGGAAAGTACCAGCCCAATTAGGGTGGTTACTCAGAGCGCAATCCTAACCTGGAGTTAGACCAGCACAGTTAGGCCAGCAAAGTTTGGCTGGCCCAAGGGCCACTGCAAAGCGTGTTTGGACCACCATCAGAATCAGGGAGGATGGTGCACATCTGTGTGCTGGCCTCTCTGACTCCCAGAGTGGTCCAAACATACTTTATAGTGTGCCGGTCAAACTTTGCTGGCCTAACTGTACTGGCATAACTCCAGGTTAGGATTGCACCCTCAAAGTTTTGTGAGTCCTGTCTTGCTTTGGCATATTGAGCAAAATGCTAACCAGTAAGATATGGGAGAAATAGCACAAAACAAAAGGAAAAACAAAAGGTTTGATGTAGAAAGGAACAAGGGAATGTTGGGAAGGCCATTGGAGTTCTGCCCCTTGACCTCTGAAAACCCTGCTCAGTTTCCTTGCTCCTGGCTTCTGAAGTGCCACCAGGAATTGACGGCACAACTTTGTGCACAATTCTGTGCAATTCTGTGCACAGTTCCCTGAGGGCAAACTCCACTGAACACAATGGGACTTACTGAATCAATGTGTATACAGTTGTGCAGCAAGTCTGTTTCAGCAGCTGTAAGAAACTTGCTTTTTGAGATCAATCCCATATTTACATGAGACCCCAGAATACACATTGATCTTTCCATTTTTGTACCTTTCCAGCATTATTGCATTCTCCTCCCCTCCCCACAATGGAGCACCCAAGTGGCTTCCCAAAATAAAAATAAAAAACATGTGCAACAATAAATGCAGTAACATGGTGCTATTAAAAATAATACAATTACAAAAATATAAACATTAGCAGCACTGTAAGCAAAATTAGAGGGATGTGGTGGCAATGCGGGTTAAACCGCTGAGCTGTTGACCGAAAGGTTGGCAGTTCAAGACCATGCAACGGAGTGAGCTCCTGTTGCTTGTCCCGGCTCCTGCCAACCTAGCAGGAGCCAACCTGCCGACCTAGCTCCACTTTGGTGGGAAGGTAACTGTGTTCCGTGCGCTACGGCGTATAGTCATGCCGGCCAAATGACCTCGGAAGCTTGTTCTGGGACAGATGCCGGCTCTTCAGACTTAGAAACGGAGATTAGCACCGCCCCCTACAGTCGGTCATGACTAGACCATTCGGTCGTGGGGAAACCTTTACTCACCTTTAAGCAAAATTAGACAACAGAACACAGAACAGAGCACCATCCCCGACACAAACATAAAAAATCCTCACAAAAATCCATCAGAATAGGCATCAGCATAATATCTACCATTAAAATACTGGAGCAAGATAAAAGAAACAAATAGTAGCATGTAGAACTTACAGCCCCAGTCTATACTTCCTCTCCACCAATGCAGGTGCACCAAAATGACCCAGGGCTCAATCCTATTCTCAACAGCGCTGGTGATAAGCCCTTACTGCCGGCCCCAGTTTTGTGAAAGTGCTGTATGGTACTTCCACTACCCGTGGTAAGGGCTTATTGCCAGTCTGCGCAGGCCCCAGCACACAGAGGAGCCCACGCAGAGCTGGCCAGCTGTGAGCCAGCGGTGGGCTCTTTCCAGGTGGGTGGGGAGGGTAGAATTGGGCAGGAGGAGGGGCGGAACTGGGGGTGGGACAGACAATGGACTCCACCCCCGGATCCTAGCCTCCGCACAGCCTGACAAGGAGGCCCTCAAGTTTGCATCAGCAAAATAGCTGACACAGACTTAAGGAGGCCCATTGGTGGGCCTGTGCCCTTACCCGGGGTGGGGGGTAGGGGATGAATATCCCCAGTTGCAAACCTACCATTAAGTCTGGGGGAACTTCTGGGGAGAGGGGAGGGTGGTGACGAGGCGCTTCACCTTGCCAAGAGGCGAGCTATTTGGGCCCTCCTGCCCTCCCCTGCCATCGTACGGTTCCAAAGTGGAGCCTGGCGTGGCATGGGAACAGAGCAGAGTGGGGGGGGGGGAAACAGCGGAGGAGTTGGACCGCCTCCTCCTCTGTTCCTGAGCAGCCCATTGGCTGGGTCTGCAACTGAATTTCCCCTTCTCCTGAGGTGCCTCTTATGCCTACTGTAGCGCCTGTAGGATGCAGTGGTAGCCATTTAGCTACCTTTGCACCTACAGGGGCCTGGCACCACAGGATTGGGCTGTCACACTGTTTAGGGGAATCCAAGAGGTCTCCTCTGGGTCAGGGGACATTCATTCTGAGCGAGTAAGCCGCCATGACACGAAGAGGCCTACCTGAACCTGTATTGGTGGAGGTCTGTGTGGTCCCAGGCTGCAGTATTGGGTCCAGGTGCTATTGTTGAACCCACCTCTTTCCCAGACTCACAGCACAATACTACGCTTCCCATCACGTCAATGCTATGTCACAGAGTTGATGCAGCAGACATAGTGCTGATGCGGGGATGCCGATGTCGGTGCTCAAGCAATGGGACCGGCGCTGCCTGCAGCGCCGGTCCCATTGCGCCCATGCCAAGCCTCCCTCACATTGGCCGAAGTGTGGGGGGGAGGGAGATTGTGGGTGGGGCTTGGGCGGGCTTGGGAATCGGCCATAAGGCTGAATCCTCAGCCCGATTGGGAGGCCGCGCTGTTTAGCTGTTTAGCAGGCGCAGATCCAAGGAGCTCCTAGGGGAGGCTATGGTAAGGGTGTGGACATGCCCTTGCCATGTGGAGGCTTCAGCCTCCCCAAGCAGCGCTAGGATTTGGCACAGGCTGGCCGGCCTTACCCATCCAGCATTCCCTAGGATTCCGCCCTCAGTCTGCCCCCTCCCTGTTCCTGCCACAGCCCTGTTCCACCTTCCCCCTCACTCCATCCCTCCTCCTCTACTGGCTTACCTGGTTCGGAAGGCAGTCTGTCTCCAGTCACCATATGAGAGAGTGCTCTGGCCTTCCTGCTGATGCTCCAGTAGTGTGCGGTTTTGTATCATTTGAAACTGCTGTAAGGTGCTGGTGGAACACTAGTTCCACCAGCAATAGAGCCCAAACAAATGCAACACCTACCGTAATGATAACAAAAAACTTGACAAAAGAGGAGAGTGTTTAAACCCACCCCCCGTGGGAAAGGGAATTATGGAATTCCAGAGTTCCATAACTGGAATTCTGCCACCACAGAAATGCCTCTCTCTTCTCACCACCTGCCTATTGAGGGTGGCACATGCAAGAAGGCCCTCTCACAAAATCTCAGGGGACATATATGGAAGATATCCTTTCAGGGATATGTGGATATGTATGGGCAGCGCTGGCCCACCTGATGTGTGTTGCATCAGCAGCAGATTGCAAAGGATCTGTGGGGGTGCCTTTCACTCCAAGTCTGCCGCTATTACCTCTGTCCAACCCACTGCCTATTCAAGCCACAATGATCTGCTTTCTGCTTGCTCGAGTAAGAAGCAGGTAATCTCCCTCCAACCATGTTCCTCACGCACTGTTGTTAAACCCAGACATTCTGGCTTTATTTACAGGGGCAGTGTGAATGCCTGGAATGTCCCTATGAATAAAACAAGAAGGGCAGCGTTTCTGGGTTTGACAACAGCGTGCAAGGAACATGGTGAGGGTTTTAGGGCCACGTCCTACCCAATTTTCCAGCACCGACGCAGCCATGGCAACAGGACATGCACTGTATCCTGCATGGATACAGTCATGGAGGGGAAGTCATGGAGGTCACCTCAAGTTAAGGGAACGTTTGTTCCCTGATCTAAGGACTGCATTGCGGCTGCATTGGCCCTGGAAAGTGCATTGGCCCTCTTCTTGGGTTGGATTAGGCCCTTAGGGTGTTGTGCATCACAGAAGTAGTGGACCCAAGGTTGCGTCAGGTGGCATTCCAGGTCATGCCGCCCCTGTATATGAGAATGTATGGAATGGAATATATGGAAGCTACCAACTATATGAGAGTAAAAAATGATGTTTTTCTTCTTCTCAGAACTCCAAAGCAAACCTACAGGACTGAAGAATATGTGGCGAAAGGGTCTTTCCTGCTTTTTCTCACTTTTTCTTGCTGTAGCTTCAGATTTCCATTGAAACAAACAGCGGCTCCCACAGAGACAGAGGTGTGTGTGACAGGACTGGTTACACAATGGGAAAGCACTTTTCTAGCTCTGCGTGAGCTGTCGCTCCAACTTTTCTGCAGCAACCTTGATGGTAACCTGGGGAGAAAAGTCTAATTGTTCAAAGGTCTCCCTTGAAGAGGTTTCATGGAGCGGCTGAAACAATTCTTACACGGTTGTCTATTGGAGGAGATGGAAATGACATGCCCCAAATGTCACCTCTGGGGCAGGATCTGGGAAGCCTACCTTGACAGGTAAAGAACCCCCACAGTTTTACTGCAGGATGCTCAGTGACGCCTGTGATGTATCGTACATTGTATGCCACAATCTGTATTTTATCTGCCTCTTATGTATTTTGCTGAACCTCAGTAGGAAAAAAAAAAAAACATCCACTGCTAAAATATTTTTATGTTTTAATGGGACACAGCAATGATTCCAGCAAAAGCTGTTTTCTCAACTTGCTCTCAGAGTATGCTGTTGCCCTACTTGTCATGGAGAGCAATGCTAACCTGGAGTAAGGCCAGCACAGTTAGGCCAGCAAAGTTTGGCCGGCACAAGGACCACCGTAAAGTGTGTTTGGACCACTCTTGGAGTCAGGGAGGATGGCACACATCTGTGTGCTGGCCTCTCTGGCTTCGAGAGTAGTCCAAACCTAGTTTTCAGTGTCCCTTGTGCTGGCCAAACTTTGCTGGCCTAACTCCAGGTTAGGATTGCGCTCATTTCCTATAGCCCAAGGATTAAATGGACTCCAACCATTTTGAAAAAATGTTGCCCATCATTCGGGAAGGGCAAAAGTGATTCTTCAGCCCACATAGAGCTCCCAGGCAGTGCAATTATGCACATTATTTCTGGGAAATGTATTGAGTGAAAGTGAAGACCTGGGCCTATTTATTGATTGTACCGTCTCCAACTGCTGCTGCTAGCCTCTTTTTTTCTGGAAGGTGATCTTTGTTTTTGTCTTATGATGGGAAATCTACATAATCACTTGCCTCCAAAAATAAGCACTTAAAACATTTTATTAATCATAGCAGTATGACTGTCAACTGAAAAAAGGGGGGTTTGAGCTAACCACTTTGCTTTCAAATCATTAATTATCGATCAGTGAGTCAATTCAATGTCCCAATTGCAAGTGACATTTTGAACATGCTGAAGGAATACTGATGTTCCTCTGTAAAATAATACAAATAATTCCTTGATTGCTTCAAATACCATTTAAATGCTTTTTTCTGTTTCAGCGATTGCCTTATGAGCTTGGTGGCACACAGAGGTAAATTTCTTGCAAGGACATCCCTCATTCACTTCAAAGAAAGCTTTGCATATATGGAAGGATGCACACAGGCCTGACATTAGGGCTTGATGAAATTGGGCCATGGCTGGGAGCCCAGGCTGTTAAAAGGACAATGGTCAAGGCATGAGACCCTTGCTAGTGTGTACTTTTGAGCAGTGGCATCATTGGTCTTTCAAAAACAGCAATGCAACATGCCTATCCCTATGCCTGCATCCAGCGGTGTCATGCAGCCGGAACGCTGGGTGGGAGGAACGGGTGAGTGGCAGCCCGCCCGTTGAGTACCGCTCCGTTTCGCCATCTTCCCCGCTCCCGCCGGGGAAGACAGCAAAACGGAGCGGTACGCAACAGGCGAGCTGCCGCTCACCCGTTCCGCCCAGCGTTCTGGCTGCATGACGCCGCTGCCTGCATCACAATCATGCAGTGACAGGATGGGCACCTTGTCTTGTTGAAATAATAATGGACACCAGCATGACCACAGTCAAGCATTCCTGAGCTCTGCTGCTCCCAGCGAGTCTCCACTAGGGCTGGGGAGGACACTGAGTTGACTGGTGGCACTCTAGAGCCCAGAGCTGGATTTGAATAGACTCACAGAGTTATTTCTGAAACAAATGGAGAAAGCAACAAGAAAACTTTTAATGCCACTACACCGTATTAGCTTAGAGTGCCTCCAATGCCTTCCAAAACAAGATGTTCCTCACTTTCTGCCAGAACACCAGCAGAGAAGAAACGGAAGCTACTTCCTTTGAGAGACAGTTCCAAAGATTTGGCACCACCACAGAAAAAGCCCTGTTCAGGAAATTCCCTGCTGTGCTTTAAATAGTGGGGAACCAGAAGGAAAGCCTCTGAAGTAGGTCTTAATGAATGGGTAAGTTCATATAGGAAAATGTGCCCCTTCAGGTATCCTGGACACAGGTACAAAGTATCTGGAGGACTGCCTTCTCCCATACTAATCTGTTCATGGAGATCTATGGATAGATGTTAGCTGCTATACCTAGTGTGATGGCAGTGTGATGTGCCCCCCTTGCTCCACCTCAATTCCATGGGGCAACTCAACACTGCAGGGGTTGGGAAAGGATATGCTCCATTTATGGGGAGAACAATGTCTTCATTGTGAGAGGATACTGCTTGTAAAGGATTTATTTAGGTATTTTCAGTCTCTCATAGCCCCAGGAATATTTCTTCCAGCACCTACTTTTTCCCATTGTCTTGTGTTCCTTGGCATCCTTCCCCTATTCCCTTCCCCTTCTCTTTTCTGACAGAGTTCCTCTGCCTCAGTTGGAGAGAACCAGGTCTAAGGTCTGTGGTACTTGGCCCTATGCTAGGGACCAGCCATATCTGAGGAGCACGTACCTCATCCCTTTCTCTCAGTCCTACCTTCTCTTCTTCCCACACTTCTTCTCCTCATGAGTCCACCTTTGTCCCTCTCCTTGTCCCTTCTGAGATACCTTCCCACTCTTTCAGGCCTTCAAACCACCCTCTCATGTCCTTTCTTTAATTTTGCACCCAAACTTCTCCATTCTCCTTATGCCATCCCTGTCTGATCCCTGCTTCTTTCCTTTTCTGTTCTTCCTGCTCAGTTCAGACCCTCCATTCTTACTCTCATCTTCTTTGTTCTCCCTTCTCACATTCTGGGGGTTTCCCAATGACCCACTCTTTCTTGCTCCATTCCTTGTCCTTTCTCAGCCTCCTCCATC
>JAJKFI010032564.1:0-16723 GCA_029204185.1 Lerista edwardsae | reverse complement strand
TTGGGTTGCTTCCACATTACCTCATACTTCAGACTGTACTTGAAGCCGTCTTGTCAAAAGGGTTGGCCACCATTGTTCCCCTTGAGTGCTGGCCCACTGTTCTTTCCCTGTTTTCTCCTATCCACTTATCCACGACTTCTCTTTGTAGCTGCGCCAATGCAAGCCAGTCATGTCACATGTGGTGTTCCTTGCTTCCCTCAGAGCAAGAACTCCTGCCTGTGGGGAACATTCTTTCGTTCTTCGTCACCAACTGTAAACACGAGCATGTAACAGAGCCTGGGCTGAGTCAGAGAATTGTGAGGATCAAGACAGGTGAAAAGGTAAGAGTGGCATCTCTAGGAACCAGAGGTGTACCTAGACAGGGGGCCAGGGGGCCACATGGTCCTGAACGCCATGACGGATGGGCCCCACGAGCTGCCACTGCCCACTCTGCAACTGCCACTCCACCCACGCCAGGACCTTCCTGGGGGCTAAGCAGGCCGCACGCGACATCCACAGGCCCTCCGAAAGTGTTCTGAAGTTTTCAGAAGGCGTTTAAACAGTACTTCCGGTTTTTCGATGAAAACCTGATGTTTAAAGGCTTTCCAAAAGCCTCAGAACGCTTTTAGAGGGCCTGTGGATGTCGCTTGAGGATCCAGAGGACCCAAGAGAGTGGGGGGGGCAGCAGTTGGGGGGGGCAGTCTGTGGACCCATCCCTGGGCGGCGCATGGGCCAGGGATGCATCTGCTAGGTGCCCATTTTAAGCAAAATAACTTGTTCAGCTTCAAAAAAATAAATGATTGATTGATTGATTGATTGATTGATTGATTGATTGATTGATTGATTGATTGATTGATTGATTGATTACGAACATAAGAACATAAGAAGAGCCCTGCTGGATCAGGCCAAAGGCCCATCTAGTCCAGCTTCCTGTATCTCACAGCGGCCCACTAGGTGCCCCAGCGAGGCACAAGACACAAGATGCTTGGATCCTGTTGCCACTCCCTTGCACCCGGTACTCTGAAGTAGCCCACCACCAATGTAAGGAGATTGCACAATCCATCATTGCCTATAGCCCACGATGGACTTTTCCTCCAGAAATCCGTCCAATCCCCTCTTAAAGGCATCAAGACCAGATGCCATCACCACCTCCTGTGGCAAAGAGTTCCACAGATTAACTACCCGCTGGGTAAAAAAAATACTTCCTTTTATCTGTTTTAACTCTCCCAACGCTCAGTTTTAGCAGATGCCCCCTGGTTGATTGATTATATTTAGCAGATGCCCCCTGGTTGATTGAGTGTGTGTGTGTGTGTGTGTGTGTGTGTGTGTGAGAGAGAGAGAGAGAGAGAGAGAGAGAACAGCTCATGTTTGTCCTCAAAATAACTCTAAAAGTAAAGGTTTCCCCACAACCAAATGGTCTAGTCGTGACCGACTGTAGGGGGTGGTGCTCATCTCCGTTTCAAAGCTTGTAGAGCCGATGTTTGTCCGAGGACAAGCTTCCGTGGTCATGTGGCTGGCATGACTATATGCTGTAGCGCACGGAACGCCGTTCCCTTCCCACCGAAGTGGTGCCTATTTATCTACTTGCATTTAGGTGCTTTTGAACTGCTAGGTTGGCAGGAGCTGGGACAAGCAACGGGAGCTCCCTCCGTCGCGCAGTCTTGAACTCCCAACCTTCTGGTCGGAAAGCCCAGCAGCAGCGGTTTAACCCGCTGCGCCACCACGTCCCTAGAATAACTCTAGAAGATAGTAAAATATTGTCAGTGAAAATATTGTCAGTTAATCCTGTTGGTTGGTTGGTTGGTTGAATCTGGATACAGATACAGCAGTAGTAGAGCAGGATACTCTATTTTTTTTAGACAATGTGTGACAAAGGGTTTTAATTTATTAATCTAGCCCAGTGGTTTTTCAGACTGTTTTGAGAGCTGTGGGATTCCTCAGAAGTATGTCAGTTGGTCCACAATGCGGCCAATCATTCTCTAAAAGACAGCTTGCCCACCACTACCAACCTTCAATGTGCAATGGGCAGGTGGTGCTTTGGGCACAGGCTCCACTCACCCATAGTGACAGCAAGGCCCTAACAGGTGTGTCTGCACTCTGTGTGAACTGATAGTCCACCTTAGAATGTACCCAGAATCCTCTGCAACGCATATAATAGAGCTCTAGCGCCACTTGCTTTCCCTCTAGCTCAGGTACCAGGTTGGCATTGGACACTGGAACATGGGGTTGGAACCCTTGCTGGGGAAAAAGTGACTGAAATGGAAATTCAGTGAAGTTCAGGTGAAATTTAATCCGCAATGTAAGCCTGTCCACTGCTTACTTCTTGGGTAACCCCTCATTTGCCTGGGCTGCAGCCTGGATCTCCTTTGGTGGGCCAGAGACAAGGGCAGTTCTTGTGGCAAACCCAGCAAGATAAAGTGCCAAACACACACAGGCCTGTTGCGGTTCCCTCAGCAACTGAACAGCCAGCCAACTCGAGGGGTCAAGTCTCAGTGTTACCACTTCTGTGAGAACTAGGCCCCAGAAACAATGGATATGGGAGCTTAAGGTGCCATCTTGGTACATCAGGTTACCTCAGTAAACCTTCTTTTCTATCTCTCCCCTCAGAAATCGGCCTGTGAGGCAGATGCCATGAAAGCGAAACACTACAAAAACGTCACCGATGTCTCACAGGTGGTCACTGAACGCTTCCTGTGCACAGGGGGTATTGATCCGGAAGTGGACCCCAACACTTGCAAAGGTGAGGAATAGCTGCTTCTTTGTAGAGTGGTTTCTTCTCTGAGCACCCCAAAGTCAGTTATTGCCGCAGTTAGGTCGGAAGTTGCTTTGTCCTGAGCATTAGGGCTGGAAGCGTGACAGGAAAACAGTATTAGGTGCTTTTGGAGAGACTGTTTCTGAGGTCATGCTTTATTCCTGTATCTTTTCCTCACATTTTTAATTGTACGTACGTACGTACGTATGTACGTATGTATGCATTTATTTATTTATTTATTTATTTATTTATTTATTTAAGAGATTTCTACCCTGCCTTTCCTCTGCCAAGGCAGATGCCCAAGGCGGCTTAGAATTATTGGAGGGGAAAAAACCCACAGTACATAAAAATAATAGAACAATAAAATAAGCAATAAAAATAACATGTAAATAAAAACAGGGTAAAAGAATAGGAGGAGGGCAAACTATTTCCAATGCAGGTTGTACTGCAGAGGTACAGGAAGTAGGCCTATAAAAAGCCTTCTTTGTTCCTTTCTCAAAGAAAGAGGACCACCATCAAACAAGATGTTGCATTAAGCTCATTGACACTGACATGCTGGTTTGTTTTAAAACCATAGTAGCAGTATTGGGCTGCCTGTGGGTTGGGGTCACGGGAACCCTTCAGTGGCATAGCTAGAAGGTGTGTCACCCAGGGGCACACCTTCCAGGCCCCCTCCTCTGAACATGACCAGAGCTGGGCTCCGGTCATGTCTGGAGGGTGTTCTGAGGCCCGGGGAGGCGGACCGTGGCCCCTCCAGGCCTCAGAGAGCCCTCGAAGGAGGTGCTTCCCAATCTGTGGGTCGCAATGCTGTGGGCACCCAGTGCCCTTTTAAAGTACCTGCTAGGTTGGGGGGCCTTCAGGAGGGTTGGGGAGGCCCATAGCTGGCCGGCTGGCCTCCCAGAAGGCAAAAAGAGCCCCCATTTTGAGTGCGAATGTGTGCTTCCAGGTTTCATGCACAAACAGAGCCTCCTGAGCACTAATCCTTGCCCCTGCAAATACTTACAGTGGTCCCAATGTCTGAGGAGGACTTTGGGAACTGCTGCTCAAAGGCTTTCAGGAGGCCTTAAAATCACTTCTGGTTTTCAGAAAAGCCGTAAGTGACGTTTTAAGGCTTTATAAAGCCTCTCGAGGCCCAGGGAAGCCTTTGTGGACCTCTGAAGGCCTTAAAACAGTGGTCAGGGAACAGGGGTAAATTACCCCAAATGGGGTAAAAATGAAATTCCTGGGGGTAATGGATGGCAGCTGGGCATGCATATGAATCTAAGCGATTCCCTGCAAAGACTTGTTCCTCTGCGTGCCCGCTGTCTGCGCCTCCGTCTCTCTCTTTAAACTCGGGTGACAAGCCCTGCAGCGTGTCTCTGCGCTCCGATCAGACAAGCCACGCTAATTGGGTAGCCAATGAGGAAGCAGCCTGAGAATTTAGCGGGGCCTTCGGTGCCCTCATTGGCTGGCCGGGGTGGCTGAGAGGCTGAGCGTTCCATAGCAGGACTGCAGTGCACACCGCCTGCCTCCCTGCATTGTGCATTCATGGGATGGGGCGGCTGGTTGGAGGCGGGGGTCCCGCCATTGAACTGGTGAGTAAAGGCTTCTGTCTGGGTTTTTAAGTGAGCACAAAAGGAGAAGGAGGGTCAAGTATAGAGGATGAGGCACAGCGCTGTCTGAGACCAGGGAGCCGAGGACGAGGCTTTGTTGCACGCGACGTTACAAGTGTTCTGATCTGCCGCAACAGATGAAATGTTTGGGTGATTGCCTGGCGCTTCCAAGTGCACCTCCGGAGTGCGATCGTTTTCCCCGTCTGTGTCTGGTATTCAGTCCGTGCTGCAATAGTGTCACTGGCAGCTCCTGGCTCAAGGTGTTGATCAAGCGCAGGAGAATTTTAAAGGGCAGGAAATAATACACGCTTTACAGAGGGAAGTTTGTGGCTGGCGGCTTACAGTACAAATAAAATAAGGGCTGAGCCCACCCCCAAGTAATTCTACCGAGGAACTGCAGATTTGTTACAATATTAAATAAATTGGGCTTAACCCTCCCACAGTGTCTTCGTACTACAGAAGCCTCGTGCATTAATTAAGCTCATTAATTAATCAAATAAAAAGCAATGGGTTCCAATATGTAATTTTTTTTCCTTTTGTTCTGGCGGGGGGGGGGGGGTTTGACACACCAGCAGAGCTGAGTTACGAGTTACGCAGTGCAATGCGTCAGGGCCCTTGTGTATAACACACTTCCTTGCATGGTGCCCGGGCCCCACATCCAAGTCCGCCCGCTTCTTCAGTAGGGTTGACTAGTTGCTGAGCCATTGAGAGAGACAGGATAGTGCCTCTCCTGAGAGGACACCTATCTTTCACTGGTAGTTTTAGTAAGTACCTGTATTAAAAATCAAATCAAGGGGGTAACGTCGGCGTATCTAAATATATTTTGGGGTAAAAGGTAAAAAAGTTCCCTGACCCCTGCCTTAAAACATCACTTCTGGATTTCCCGAAAACCGGAAGTGACCTTTTAAGACCTCCCGAAGACCTTAGAAGTCATCCTGAGGCCCAGGGAGACCATGGTCAGCCTCCCCAGGCCTAAGAGCACTCTCTGGAGGCAACTGAAGCAGAACTGGTCGCTTTTGAAGGGTCGGGGAAGCTAGCAAAGGAGGCAAGGCTGTCCTCCGCAAAGAAGGCCACCCGGGGTCATGTGACTCCAGTGGTCCCCCTCAGCAATGCTAGTGCCCTCTAACCCTTTGCCCCCATAGTTCTGATCCAGATCTCCTCACAGCTGCTATCTATGCTTCACTTTAGTCTTCTTGGACTGCCCCACTCGTCCCCCCACTCGTCCCTCATTTTATTCTGATTTGTGGCGCCGATTTGGGCCCAGTTGTTGTAGAAGTGGCATCTTCTTGTGAAAACTCAGCCAATAGTCCTGACTCCCACCACCCTTCTCCATTCCGGAACGTTGTCCGGACGCCCACCCCACTCCCGGCACCCCAACTGATCCCATTTTTCTCTTTTCCAGGTGATTCTGGCGGACCCCTCATTATTGACAAAAGAATGCGTTACATCCAGGTGAGCGGGTACAGTAACTGGAGAAAGATGATGTGCACTAGGACAACATAGAATCCCTTGAATGCAGAATTTAGCTGCAGTGTTGTCTGGGTTCTCTGTAGTTAGTGAGTGACAGAAGAACAGCAGTGCCACAGATAACAGCTTGTGTGGAAGCAAATCCATATTCCATGGCCTGATTAGAATTGGAAGTTATATGCTTTATGCCAAGAGGTGGGTTTTGTTTTTTTTGTTTTTGGTTAAGCAGTGACAAGAGTTTATTTTCATGGGCTCCAAGATCACTGCAGATGGTGACTGCAGCCATGAAATTAAAAGACGTTTACTTCTTGGGAGGAAAGCTATGGCGAACCTAGACAACTTAACAAAAAGCCGAGACACCACCCTGCCAACAAAGGTTCGCCTAGTCAAAGCTGTGGTTTTCCCAGTAGTCATGTATGGCTGTGAGAGCTGGACCATAAGGAAGGCGATGCGCCAAAGAATAGATGCTTTTGAATTATGGTGTTGGAGAAGACTCTTGAGAGTCCCCTGGACTGCAAAGAGATCAGATCGGTCAATCCTCCAGGAAGTCAAGCCTGATTGCTCCCTGGAAGGACAAATCCTGAAGCTGAAGCTCCAATACTTTGGCCACCTCATGAGAAGAGAGGACTCTTTAGAAAAGACCCTCCTGCTGGGAAAGATGGAAGGCCAAAGGAGAAGGGGGCGGCAGAGGATGAGATGGTTAAGAGAGTGTCACCGAAGCAATGAACATGAAATTGGGCGAACTCCGGAAGCTAATGGAGCACAGGGAGGCCTGGTGTGCTTTGGTCCACAGGGTCGGGAAGAGTCAGACATGACTTAGCAACTGAACAACAACAACAATGCATAAAAACACCAAACACCAACTTTTTGGTGTTAAAATATCTGAATAAAAAGAGAAAACACTGCCTTTTGTTGTTTAAGGTGTTTTCTGGTTCAGGCAAGACAGAGTTTGGCTGGCGCTCGAGTGGCCCAGCAGGGCTTCAGCCTGGTGCCCTTGGGCCAACGCTACCGCTAGCATCGGCCCAATGGCACTAGCATCAACGCAGGGATGCTGGCTGGTGCCCCCGTATTGGCGTTAGTGACATTAGGGCAACACAAGCAGCTAGCATTGGCCCCAGGGCACCCTCTGTTTTGCGCTCTTAAAGATTTAAACCAAGAGCGTTTGCAAAAGATTTAGTATTAACTTTAGAAAGGCCATTAAAAGATATGGAGTTATTGACGGTTAAACTGAAATAATTTGGATTTCATGCAGGTTTTAAGTTAAACAAGCCGAAAACAAAACTAGTGGAAAAAAGAACAGCGTTTTTCAAGCACCCCTATTTGTGCCTCTCGTAATTGGGGGTGCATAGCCCTTGATTCTAGGATTATGCTGTGCATGTGCAGCTTTTTGCATACGGTGGAAAATACTTCGTGAAATATCTCAAGTTCAGAATCTGAATTTCAGCTTTTGTGGATGTCCAATTGGAGAGACAAAACATTTCAGTCCAAACTACGCTCCCCATTCTGGTTCACTGCTGGCGCTAGAGCCAGCCCGTGCAATGAGGCGCAATGCGGTGACAGAGGCAGTGCTACCAATGTGCTTCCACCTCACCACATCATTGGCTAACCAGCCAGTTCCCATCTCCCTTACTAGGCAGTGCTGAAGTCATTGCTGCTCTTCCTCCTGCTCATCCACCTCTGCTTTTTCAACAGAGGGTGGGGAAAGAAGAGCAGAGTAGACTAGAGCAAAGCTGCTCTAGGCCACCGCTACTCTACTCCTCTAGACTTCCTTCCCTGCTTTCTACCTTTTGAAAAGGCAGAGTGGGCTGAGCAGGAGGAGAGATGCCCTCCATCATTCCTGCCAGGTAAGGGAAAGGCAAGACAGAGAAACGTTGAGGGAAGGTCGCAGGGGATAGTACAGCTGGGAGGAAGGGGAAGACACAAGGCTACTGGGCTGGAGGAAGTTCCACTGGAGGGTAACAGACGCACGTATATGGAGGTGGCACCTTGCCGGGCCATCTCAGGCGTTGGGGGGATGTTGGCCAGGCTTTCTACAGAGTGGGTACTATAAAACCTCTCATTGCTCATCCAACTCTTCTTGTCCCTCTGCAGGTGGGTGTGATCAGCTGGGGCGTGGTTGATGTCTGCAAGAGCAGGAGGATTCCGAAATGCAGCAGAGACAAATACGCTGTGGACCCGTCCCCTGCCCATGCCCGGGATTTCCACATCAACCTGTTCAAAGTGTTGCCCTGGCTCAAGGAAGAGCTACGGGACGAGGAACTGGATTTCCTCCCGTGAGAGGAAGGGGGACTCCCTGCTCTGCACCCTGCAACCGTGCACTTCTCTATCCCATCCGGGATGTGCTATACAGTATAAATAATTGTCTTCAAATCCTGTAAAGTGAATGAAATGTTAACAATTGTGTATTAAATGGCATTATGTAGAAAAGTAAAGACGGGACACTGAATTTCATTGGTTCATCTCTGACTCAGAAATAAGGGTGTGTGCCAAAGGGAAATTTTAAGATAGTGGTTCTCGAACGTTTTGCACCGGGACCCACTTTTTAGAAAGGCACTCATGGTGGGACTCACCGGAAGTGATGTCATGGACCTGGAAGTGATGTTGTGGCAGGAAGTGCCATCATCAAGCAGGAAGTGCCATCATTGTGATATAATAAAATGACACTCCTGGAAGGCAAATTGGTTCTCTTGGACTGCAGCAATTGCACAACCATGAAACATCCCTGACAGAAAGCAAGATGAGGACAAAACATTATATACAAGCACTGAACTAAAAATAAAATTAAAAAAAAACCCTCACTTGAAAATTCAAACTTAATACTCACAAAAGGAACACAGCAAGAGTAAGGTCTACAGTTTCCAAGATGGCAGCTCTGAGCTTTCTGCAACCCATCGGACATCAGGTCACATGCATTCAGTATTTTCAGTCTCTGATAACTGAGCTTAAAAATTTGTGGATAGCGCCTGGTGGAATCAACTGAGGATGGTGGTAGAAATGATCAGGAAGTGGCCAGGTCTTGTTCCTCCCTCAGGTCAAGCAGCAACAAAAGGAATTAATACAATACGTATGCAGATTTCATTGATTTGCCGTAATTTGGGTTACAGTGATGGAAGAGCCTAGGCTTGCAGGCCACAAACAACATGAATTGTAGTAAGGACAGGAACGCCATTGGTCAAAGGGATGGTCTTGAGAGGGCATATCTTGAAGAGCACACAGGAGTTTACGTAAGAGTTAAGGCTAATCTCTCTACTGGCCAGAGAGAATCCTTGGTACAATTATGGATGTGAAAAACTTTCTGAAGAGAAGAATGCCTCAGAGCATGTGCAAAGAACCGTTCCTGTGCTTCCAACTCCCGTTAAGGTTGAATTGAGGCAAGGATTTCAGTATTTTTCTTCTCATGGCACATGGCTCTCTAAGGCCTTCTCTATGGTCTTCTCCTCATGTGATGTCAATTCCAGCGTGTGGGATCTCTTCTGGGTTCTGAGGCTCTGTTTCTAGGGCAACTGTCTGTAGTAATAAATAGTCTGTTCCCTTTCCTTCGCTGGCAGAGCTGGTGGGTTGCCCTAGAAACAGAGCTGCAGAACCCGGAAGAGTTTTTCAGCATCTTTCTACACTGAGCTCCAAACTCCCGCGGCACACTGAGGCACTCTGGCTGAAAATTGCTGTCCTGCGTGTTAGACCTGCTTCTGCGGAGGCCCTACTATGGCCCAATAGAGGGAGATATATTATGTTGTTGTTCAGTGCTAAGTCATGTCCGACTCTTTGCAACCCCATGGACCACAGCACGCCAGGCCTCCCTGTCCTCCACTAGCTTCCGGAGTTCGCCCAATTTCATGTTCATTGCTTCGGTGACACTCTCTAACCATCTCATCCTCTGCCGCCCCCTTCTCCTTTGGCCTTCCATCTTTCCCAGCATGAGGGTCTTTTCTAAAGAGTCCTCTCTTCTCATGAGGTGGCCAAAGGATTTGAGCTTCAGCTTCAGGATTTGCCCTTCCAGGGAGCAATCAGGCTTGACTTCCTGGAGGATTGACCGATTGGATCTCCTTGCAGTCCAGGGGACTCTCAAGTGTCTTCTCCAACACCATACTTCAAAAGCATCTATTCTTCGGCGCTCCGCCTTCCTTCTGGTCCAGCTCTCACAGCCATACATGACTACTGGGAAAACCATAGCTTTGACTAGGTGAACCTTTGTTGGCAGGGTGCCAACAAATATTATAGGGCAGTGCTATTCAAACTGTGGGTTGGGACCCACTTGGTGGGTTTGTGAGCTGATGTCAGGTGGGCCCCAGAAAGCTGGGAGGAGCCACATTGGAAGCTGCAGACCTTACTCTTGCTTGATTCCTGCTGTGAGTGTTCACAGTTTGAATTTTCGTGTGTGTGTGTGTGTGTTTAAATGTTTTTAGTTCAGTGCTTTTACATAATATTTTGACCTAACCTTGCTTTCCGCCAGAGATGTTTCATGGTTGTGCAATTGGAATGTATGACAATTGCTGCAGTCCAAGAATGCCTGTTTGCATTCCAGGAGTGCCATTTGATTTGATGGCACTTCCGGCTTGATGATGGCACTTCCAGCTATGACATCACTTGTAGGTTAATGACATCACTTCCGGTGGGTCCCAACACAAGTGCCATTGTAAAAAGTGGGTCCCGGTCTAAAAAGTTTGAGAACCACTGTGATAGGGCCTGGCTTCTTTCCTGTTCCAACCACTTTCTAGGCTGGAACCAGAGCAGATCGCCTTCAAGGTCTTTTCGAAGATACGGTCGAGCCCGAGTTAGCACAGCTCCAGAGATAAAACAATCAACATTTATTGATTAGTAATGAAACCAAATCCAAACGGATCACATTCCACCGGCCCAGTGGGGACTGCCACGCAGCGCTCAGAACATATCTTCATTGTGGACCATTTGGGATCGCTTGTCTCGGTGCGAGCCTTTAAAACTGTTCTTCACAGCTGAAAGGGGGAGCGATACGTCAGGAAGAGTACGTCAGCAACAGAAAGCTATTGAGCTGCCCCATCCGCGAACTCTGTCCCCAAACACAATAAATCCACACATTCTGGGGGCCTTTGGAGGCAGCCTGCTGGCTCCTTTTGCTTACTGAGGCCACAATCCTATCCCCCTGCCAGCCCTTGTGCTGGCCTACAAGTGTTGCAAACACGCTGTCAAGCACATTTGCTCCCCTTTCAGGGACAGGGAGGCCACAGCCCGGATAAGGTAAGGTGGCTTCCAATCGCACTTTAAAGAACATCGGAGCCTCGGGGAGTCCTGCGGAGGCTTCAGCGGGGTTCCCTGCACCACCCGGACCCTGGCGCTACCTTCAGGGAATTTTAAAAAAGCCCCCGTCTATGCAGGCAGAGTGGCGTGATCCTGGGGATTGCGTCACTGCTGTAGCAAACGCCTCCCCCGCAAACGCATGGTTGGTCTCCTCCTCCCACAGAGGGCTTTGCTGTGGGTTCGACGCCAGCTCCAGGAGGTGTAAACATGCCATCAAGCGCATTTATGGCGCCTTGTGAGGAGGGAGCACCAGTGCCAATGGTGCTGACACGGCACTGCCAGACCGCGGTAAGTGTCACTGCGGACCGCTGCAACCCCACACCTCTGTGTTGGGCTCGGAAGGCTGCAAATGACAGGAGGAGACTGGAGTAGGCCAATTGCTGGGCCCGCGGCTTTCCTTGGGGGAAGAGGACAAAAGTCTCCTTCTCCCAGGGAGAGCCTGGCGGCTGCCAGCAACTCCCACCACGCCCACAGGAAGCAACGGTGGCCATTTTGGCACGGGATCAGGATCAGCTGAGGATCAGGCTGCCCATATTATTATACATCATAGGCAAAAAAGAAACCACAAAAAGAGACGCGACGAATCCCATCACACAAAAGCACAGGAGGTTGGGGTTTCCTGATCCATGTATCCATGCCCTGTTTTTTCCAGGCTATCCCCCCAAAGTCTGGATCTCCCCCATCCCTGTTTCCACCTTTTAGCCAAAGGCACCCCACACACACAGAGATTTACCCACTACTTACCCAAAGACCCCCATAGAGAATTGCCAATGGCTACATCCAACATGGGCTGTTTACGGGCAATGCTGACTTTCAGCCGTACGTCTTCCACAACAGCATCATTGAGCTGGAAAGAGAGGAAGAGATCCCCATCAATACAGAAATTGTGAACCAGTTCATACAGAAATCTGTGTAGGCCCCGATAGTAATCATCAATGATTACTATCATCATTACAATGTAATCATCAATATATATGATAATAATATATACCGCAGACACCCATCTATTAGATGAGAATTTCTTGCAAATAAAGGAGCTGTAAATTGCCTCCTCACCTTATCAAAGGTGTCAGTCAAGGATCAGGGCAGTTCAGGGGTTTCAGCTGCCTGTTGATTGTCTGCCAAGTTTCTGCGGACCATCTTTTATGCTTGCAGAGAAACTCTGCAAGTGTTGCAGAGAGCTTCCTTTGATCTCCTTTCATTGTTTAGATTGGTCGGAGCTCTGCAGCTTGCTCTGCTGTTAACTTCTTAACTCTTTAACTGTTAACTCCCTTTCTGAAGTTGCCACGCTATGGTGTGTTGTGGGGTTTTTCCCCAGCAGTTTGAATATCCCCCCCCATCAATTCAATGCCATCTGCCTTGTGTCATTATTTGAGCTGTTTTTATGCTCTTCTTCACAAGCACCATTCCCCTCACTCTCCCCTCTCGCTGCACTGATTGGCTCCTGACCTTCTCAGGGCGCAATCTTACCCTGGAGTTAGGTCGGCGCAGTTAGGACTGCAAAATTTGGTCAGCACAAGGGACACGGTAAAATATGTTTGGACCACTCTCGGAGTCAAAGAGGCCAGCACACAGATATGAACCATCCTCCCTGACTCTGAGGGTACAATCCTAATCTGGAGTTAGGCCTGCACAGTTAGGCCAGCAAAGTTTGGCTGGCACAAGGGACTCTGTAAAGTATGTTTGGGGCCGCTCTCAGTGTCAGTGAGGATGGCGCTATCTGTGGACTGGCCTCTCTGACTCCAAGAATGGTCAAAATGTGCTTTACAGTGTTTCTGGTGCCAGTCAAATTTTGCTGGCCTAACTGTGCTGGCCTAACTCCAGGTTAGCATTGCGCTCTGAGAGTGGTCCAAACATACTTTATGGTGTCCCTTGTGCTGACCAAACTTTGCTGGCCTAACTGTGCCGGCCTAACTCTAGGCTAGGATTGCACCCTCAGTGTGGGAGAAGCAAGGGACGGTAAAATCAGACACAATTATAGTCAGACACTGAGTTTCCCTCCCCCCAACATATCTGAGGGTAACAGAAAATTCCATTATTTTGGCTCAAATCCTACCCTCAACATACTTACGTATAAGTGAGGTTGACTTATGCTCGCATACCTACAGTATTAAAAGGAGGAGGCTATATACCCTTCCCTGAGCTCCTAGGAGGAAGGGCAGCATAACAGTGAGAAGAAAAAAAACACAAAAAGCCCCCATTCAAATAATCACAACAGTAGCTGAAGGATCCCATCCCAGAGTGTCACCCACTGTCATTTCTCAGACCCACGGCAAGCAACAGGTAGGAAAGGCTGAGGACAGTACCTCAGTGATGGCTTGATCTGCAGACTCTATCTTATCAAAGGTGACAAAAGCACAGCTGTGGGCAGGAAAAGAGATAGATTTAGGGCCCTATCCAGAAGGCCTTATCACCAGTGATACTTACGTACCGCTGGTTCAAACTGCCGCGAACGTGTTCGGGACACTTTACTGCTCATGCTGGGGCAGGGCTCAGTGAGCACCTGGCCCAAATGCAAGTGGGCGGACAGGCGGATGGAGCTCCAGTAGTGCTGGCCACCGCTAAGCCCGGATGGGGAGGGGAGAGGCGGGGAGGAACTGGGTGGAGAAAGGGGAAGAGCGGGATAGCAAGGGGGTGGGACTTGGCGGTGGCTTCCACCATTGGATCTTATCCTCTCACTTCGCCTGGACAACCCAACATAGGGCTGCTTAACTCACAGGCAGTGAAACAGCAGCCGAGGAGCCCCACTGCAGCAGTGGGGCTTTCCCCAGTGGAAGGGAATGAACGTCTTATTCTCCTGAGAAGCTGCCAGGGTCCGGCAGGAAGCAGCAGTCGCTATTTTGGTACCGCTGCTCCTACCCGAGCCGGGCAGGTCAAGACTGGGCTCCGCTTTATTTGAAGAATGTCTATCGCGCCTTTCTCCTGGTAAGGGCAACCAAGGGTGGCTTACAGAATTCAAAACAAGAATGGCAACACATTAAAAACAATCAGAACGAGACAAACCCCAATGGATGGCATAAAACAAGTTAAGATTGCGTTGGATTAACACGCCGGCCCATCTTGTCAGCTACTCAAACGCCACCCTAAATAAAAAGGTCTTAAGTCCCCAACAAGAAGACTCTTGCGACTCCCCTGGACTGCAAGGAGATCCAATCGGGCAATCCTCCAGGAAGTCAAGCCTGATCGCTCCCTGGAAGGACAATTCCTGAAGCTGAAGCTCAAGTACTTTGGCCACCTCATGAGAAGAGAGGACTCTTTAGAAAAGACCCCCATGCTGGGAAAGATGGAAGGCAAAAGGAGAAGGGGGCAGCAGAGGATGAGATGGTTAGACAGTGTCACCGAAGCAATGAACATGAAATTGGGCAAACTCCAGAAGCTAGTGGAGGACAGGGAGGCCTGGCGTGCTGTGGTCCATGGGGTCGCGAAGAGTCAGACACGACTTAGAGACTGAACAACAACGAAGTCCCCAACAAAAGGTTTCCAAGGAGGGAGCCCTTCTTGATTCCAAGCAGAGGGATTTCCACAAGTGGGGTGCCACCACTGAGAAGGCCCCGTTCCTCAGACACAGACGCTCCTGGGGGCCCTGTCCTGCCGCCTTGCCACTACTCACTTGCGGGGGCTGTCCATGGAGAGATCGATGATGTTGCCAAAGGCAGAGAAAGCAGTGTGCAGCATGGTCTGCTTCATGTCTGCTCCGTACACGTACACGGTGTTCCCTTTGCGTGGGGTCCCCCGGTCTGGGCAAGCATCTGTCCCTGGGTGGGAGACGGATGGAAAGGCAGCTCAGAAGCAGGCAGAGAAAGGCACAGAACCTGCCAAGAGTCTTGCGGGGCCTTCAAGGCAAATTATACTATATAGAAATTACCATATACAAATTATCCTATACTCAGTTTCGGGTGGTCGTGAAGCACCTAGAGCAGCCATATTGAAAATGGGGGAAGATGGGATGCTGGAAAGGGGGAAGGGCTGTGTGGTTGTTTTGCTTCTGTTAAAGTTGTAAACAGGCTTTTTTTTCTTCCTGATTCACTTGGCTGTTGGAAAATAGTTGAGAAATAACCCAACTTACTACTGCATTCTCAGGAAAGCAGCAGGCTCTGGCTTCACAATGACAGCACTTCTGGTAAGTACCGGACAGACTGTCGTTCTAAAAAGTGGGTCCCAGTGCTAAAAAGAAGTACTACTACTAAAGAACCGGGGGGGGGGGCTGCCCCAAATCCAGCACACCTTGGGTGCACTGGGGAACCTCCCCGGGGCAAGGGAATGTTCGTCCTCTTGCCCCGAGGAAGGTTCCGGCCGCCCCGTGGGGTTCCTCGGATCTGCACCTGCTATTTAGCAGACACAGGACCAAGGAAGCCACGGGGCCCCAATTCGGGGCTGTGGGGCCTCCTGACGGGGCCTTGGATGTGGCCTAACAGCAGTAGTGTCATTCACAAACGAGCCGCCAGAACGCGAGGCAGGACTTACAGCTTGATTGACAGGCAGTCCGTGACGCGTCGCTGCCTGCCCGCCCGCCGCAGGGGCTCCCTCCGGGTGGCGCGCCCCTCCGCAGCTCGCCTAGGCACCCAGCCTAACAGCCTAACAGCCGTATCTCGGCCCCGCCCCCTCCCCGAGCTGGCCTGCCTGCTGGTCCACCCACTCCCTACTCACTGCCTGTCCAGTCCCACCTCCTCCTCGCCTTCCCTCCTCCCAGAACCTCCCCTGCGACGTTGGGAGAGGGAGGGGCCGCTCAGCTAGGACACACCTGATTGCATAGGGGTGAATCAGAATGGCCTACATCAGTGGCTCTCAAACATTAGCATTAGGACCCACTTTTCAGAATGACAATCATCCGGGACCCACCAGAGGTGATGATATGGCCGGAAGTGCCATCATTGTGACGGCAGAGCCTGCTGTTTTCCGGAGAGCCATAACATGGGTTATTTTTCAGCCATTTTCCAACAGCAAAGCGAATCAGAAAGGGAAAATTTACAACCTTGACACAAGCAAAACAACCACAAAACGATCGCACAGCCCTCCCCCTCTCCAGCATTCCATCTTCCCATATCTTGAATATGGCTGCTCAGGGTGCTTCGTGACCCACCTGAAATTGGCTTGCAACCCACTGGTGGGTCCAGACCCACAGTTTGGGAACCACTGGCCTACAGACAAACAAGTGGAAGATGATCGCCTAGAGGGGGCAATACAGCAGGGTGCTACAGATGTCACTTTGAGAACATGATGCCAGCCTCTCCCCTGAAGATCATAATGCGCACCGAGAGGGCACACCACTTATACTCAAGCTCTAGCCGAGATGGCCTGCCTGGGAGACTTGAGAATTCCTTACGGCGGAAGCTGCCCTCTCTGTTGCGGTCACGCTCTCTGTCTCTGTCTCTGTCATGATCACGGTCTCGGTCTCGGTCTCGGTCTCGGTCCCTGTCCCGGTCTCGGTCTCGGTCCCGGCTCCTATCCCGGCTGCGATCCCGATCGTAGTCAAAACCACGCGGGTTTTCGCCCCGGTCAGATTCCTTGTCCGTATCCCTGGCCGTTTCCGGTTCTTTCTCTGGATCCCGCAATCGATCGCTGGAACTCACAAAGCTGGAAAAGAGTATGCAAGAAGGGGGCACAAATAATAATAATAATAATAATAATAATAATAATAATAATAATAATAATAATAATA
>JAJKFI010032563.1:0-16725 GCA_029204185.1 Lerista edwardsae | reverse complement strand
TTGGGTTGCTTCCACATTACCTCATACTTCAGACTGTACTTGAAGCCATCTTGTCAAAAGGGTTGGCCACCATTGTTCCCCTTGAGTGCTGGCCCACTGTTCTTTCCCTGTTTTCTCCTATCCACTTATCCACGACTTCTCTTTGTAGCTGCGCCAATGCAAGCCAGTCATGTCACATGTGGTGTTCCTTGCTTCCCTCAGAGCAAGAACTCCTGCCTGTGGGGAACATTCTTTCGTTCTTCGTCACCAACTGTAAACACGAGCATGTAACAGAGCCTGGGCTGAGTCAGAGAATTGTGAGGATCAAGACAGGTGAAAAGGTAAGAGTGGCATCTCTAGGAACCAGAGGTGTACCTAGACAGGGGGCCAGGGGGCCACATGGTCCTGAACGCCATGACGGATGGGCCCCACGAGCTGCCACTGCCCACTCTGCAACTGCCACTCCACCCACGCCAGGACCTTCCTGGGGGCTAAGCAGGCCGCACGCGACATCCACAGGCCCTCCGAAAGTGTTCTGAAGTTTTCAGAAGGCGTTTAAACAGTACTTCCGGTTTTTCGATGAAAACCTGATGTTTAAAGGCTTTCCAAAAGCCTCAGAACGCTTTTAGAGGGCCTGTGGATGTCGCTTGAGGATCCAGAGGACCCAAGAGAGTGGGGGGGGCAGCAGTTGGGGGGGGCAGTCTGTGGACCCATCCCTGGGCGGCGCATGGGCCAGGGATGCATCTGCTAGGTGCCCATTTTAAGCAAAATAACTTGTTCAGCTTCAAAAAAATAAATGATTGATTGATTGATTGATTGATTGATTGATTGATTGATTGATTGATTGATTGATTGATTGATTGATTACGAACATAAGAACATAAGAAGAGCCCTGCTGGATCAGGCCAAAGGCCCATCTAGTCCAGCTTCCTGTATCTCACAGCGGCCCACTAGGTGCCCCAGCGAGGCACAAGACACAAGATGCTTGGATCCTGTTGCCACTCCCTTGCACCCGGTACTCTGAAGTAGCCCACCACCAATGTAAGGAGATTGCACAATCCATCATTGCCTATAGCCCACGATGGACTTTTCCTCCAGAAATCCGTCCAATCCCCTCTTAAAGGCATCAAGACCAGATGCCATCACCACCTCCTGTGGCAAAGAGTTCCACAGATTAACTACCCGCTGGGTAAAAAAAATACTTCCTTTTATCTGTTTTAACTCTCCCAACGCTCAGTTTTAGCAGATGCCCCCTGGTTGATTGATTATATTTAGCAGATGCCCCCTGGTTGATTGAGTGTGTGTGTGTGTGTGTGTGTGTGTGTGTGTGAGAGAGAGAGAGAGAGAGAGAGAGAGAACAGCTCATGTTTGTCCTCAAAATAACTCTAAAAGTAAAGGTTTCCCCACAACCAAATGGTCTAGTCGTGACCGACTGTAGGGGGTGGTGCTCATCTCCGTTTCAAAGCTTGTAGAGCCGATGTTTGTCCGAGGACAAGCTTCCGTGGTCATGTGGCTGGCATGACTATATGCTGTAGCGCACGGAACGCCGTTCCCTTCCCACCGAAGTGGTGCCTATTTATCTACTTGCATTTAGGTGCTTTTGAACTGCTAGGTTGGCAGGAGCTGGGACAAGCAACGGGAGCTCCCTCCGTCGCGCAGTCTTGAACTCCCAACCTTCTGGTCGGAAAGCCCAGCAGCAGCGGTTTAACCCGCTGCGCCACCACGTCCCTAGAATAACTCTAGAAGATAGTAAAATATTGTCAGTGAAAATATTGTCAGTTAATCCTGTTGGTTGGTTGGTTGGTTGAATCTGGATACAGATACAGCAGTAGTAGAGCAGGATACTCTATTTTTTTTAGACAATGTGTGACAAAGGGTTTTAATTTATTAATCTAGCCCAGTGGTTTTTCAGACTGTTTTGAGAGCTGTGGGATTCCTCAGAAGTATGTCAGTTGGTCCACAATGCGGCCAATCATTCTCTAAAAGACAGCTTGCCCACCACTACCAACCTTCAATGTGCAATGGGCAGGTGGTGCTTTGGGCACAGGCTCCACTCACCCATAGTGACAGCAAGGCCCTAACAGGTGTGTCTGCACTCTGTGTGAACTGATAGTCCACCTTAGAATGTACCCAGAATCCTCTGCAACGCATATAATAGAGCTCTAGCGCCACTTGCTTTCCCTCTAGCTCAGGTACCAGGTTGGCATTGGACACTGGAACATGGGGTTGGAACCCTTGCTGGGGAAAAAGTGACTGAAATGGAAATTCAGTGAAGTTCAGGTGAAATTTAATCCGCAATGTAAGCCTGTCCACTGCTTACTTCTTGGGTAACCCCTCATTTGCCTGGGCTGCAGCCTGGATCTCCTTTGGTGGGCCAGAGACAAGGGCAGTTCTTGTGGCAAACCCAGCAAGATAAAGTGCCAAACACACACAGGCCTGTTGCGGTTCCCTCAGCAACTGAACAGCCAGCCAACTCGAGGGGTCAAGTCTCAGTGTTACCACTTCTGTGAGAACTAGGCCCCAGAAACAATGGATATGGGAGCTTAAGGTGCCATCTTGGTACATCAGGTTACCTCAGTAAACCTTCTTTTCTATCTCTCCCCTCAGAAATCGGCCTGTGAGGCAGATGCCATGAAAGCGAAACACTACAAAAACGTCACCGATGTCTCACAGGTGGTCACTGAACGCTTCCTGTGCACAGGGGGTATTGATCCGGAAGTGGACCCCAACACTTGCAAAGGTGAGGAATAGCTGCTTCTTTGTAGAGTGGTTTCTTCTCTGAGCACCCCAAAGTCAGTTATTGCCGCAGTTAGGTCGGAAGTTGCTTTGTCCTGAGCATTAGGGCTGGAAGCGTGACAGGAAAACAGTATTAGGTGCTTTTGGAGAGACTGTTTCTGAGGTCATGCTTTATTCCTGTATCTTTTCCTCACATTTTTAATTGTACGTACGTACGTACGTATGTACGTATGTATGCATTTATTTATTTATTTATTTATTTATTTATTTATTTATTTATTTAAGAGATTTCTACCCTGCCTTTCCTCTGCCAAGGCAGATGCCCAAGGCGGCTTAGAATTATTGGAGGGGAAAAAACCCACAGTACATAAAAATAATAGAACAATAAAATAAGCAATAAAAATAACATGTAAATAAAAACAGGGTAAAAGAATAGGAGGAGGGCAAACTATTTCCAATGCAGGTTGTACTGCAGAGGTACAGGAAGTAGGCCTATAAAAAGCCTTCTTTGTTCCTTTCTCAAAGAAAGAGGACCACCATCAAACAAGATGTTGCATTAAGCTCATTGACACTGACATGCTGGTTTGTTTTAAAACCATAGTAGCAGTATTGGGCTGCCTGTGGGTTGGGGTCACGGGAACCCTTCAGTGGCATAGCTAGAAGGTGTGTCACCCAGGGGCACACCTTCCAGGCCCCCTCCTCTGAACATGACCAGAGCTGGGCTCCGGTCATGTCTGGAGGGTGTTCTGAGGCCCGGGGAGGCGGACCGTGGCCCCTCCAGGCCTCAGAGAGCCCTCAAAGGAGGTGCTTCCCAATCTGTGGGTCGCAATGCTGTGGGCACCCAGTGCCCTTTTAAAGTACCTGCTAGGTTGGGGGGCCTTCAGGAGGGTTGGGGAGGCCCATAGCTGGCCGGCTGGCCTCCCAGAAGGCAAAAAGAGCCCCCATTTTGAGTGCGAATGTGTGCTTCCAGGTTTCATGCACAAACAGAGCCTCCTGAGCACTAATCCTTGCCCCTGCAAATACTTACAGTGGTCCCAATGTCTGAGGAGGACTTTGGGAACTGCTGCTCAAAGGCTTTCAGGAGGCCTTAAAATCACTTCTGGTTTTCAGAAAAGCCATAAGTGACGTTTTAAGGCTTTATAAAGCCTCTCGAGGCCCAGGGAAGCCTTTGTGGACCTCTGAAGGCCTTAAAACAGTGGTCAGGGAACAGGGGTAAATTACCCCAAATGGGGTAAAAATGAAATTCCTGGGGGTAATGGATGGCAGCTGGGCATGCATATGAATCTAAGCGATTCCCTGCAAAGACTTGTTCCTCTGCGTGCCCGCTGTCTGCGCCTCCGTCTCTCTCTTTAAACTCGGGTGACAAGCCCTGCAGCGTGTCTCTGCGCTCCGATCAGACAAGCCACGCTAATTGGGTAGCCAATGAGGAAGCAGCCTGAGAATTTAGCGGGGCCTTCGGTGCCCTCATTGGCTGGCCGGGGTGGCTGAGAGGCTGAGCGTTCCATAGCAGGACTGCAGTGCACACCGCCTGCCTCCCTGCATTGTGCATTCATGGGATGGGGCGGCTGGTTGGAGGCGGGGGTCCCGCCATTGAACTGGTGAGTAAAGGCTTCTGTCTGGGTTTTTAAGTGAGCACAAAAGGAGAAGGAGGGTCAAGTATAGAGGATGAGGCACAGCGCTGTCTGAGACCAGGGAGCCGAGGACGAGGCTTTGTTGCACGCGACGTTACAAGTGTTCTGATCTGCCGCAACAGATGAAATGTTTGGGTGATTGCCTGGCGCTTCCAAGTGCACCTCCGGAGTGCGATCGTTTTCCCCGTCTGTGTCTGGTATTCAGTCCGTGCTGCAATAGTGTCACTGGCAGCTCCTGGCTCAAGGTGTTGATCAAGCGCAGGAGAATTTTAAAGGGCAGGAAATAATACATGCTTTACAGAGGGAAGTTTGTGGCTGGCGGCTTACAGTACAAATAAAATAAGGGCTGAGCCCACCCCCAAGTAATTCTACCGAGGAACTGCAGATTTGTTACAATATTAAATAAATTGGGCTTAACCCTCCCACAGTGTCTTCGTACTACAGAAGCCTCGTGCATTAATTAAGCTCATTAATTAATCAAATAAAAAGCAATGGGTTCCAATATGTAATTTTTTTTCCTTTTGTTCTGGCGGGGGGGGGGGGGTTTGACACACCAGCAGAGCTGAGTTACGAGTTACGCAGTGCAATGCGTCAGGGCCCTTGTGTATAACACACTTCCTTGCATGGTGCCCGGGCCCCACATCCAAGTCCGCCCGCTTCTTCAGTAGGGTTGACTAGTTGCTGAGCCATTGAGAGAGACAGGATAGTGCCTCTCCTGAGAGGACACCTATCTTTCACTGGTAGTTTTAGTAAGTACCTGTATTAAAAATCAAATCAAGGGGGTAACGTCGGCGTATCTAAATATATTTTGGGGTAAAAGGTAAAAAAGTTCCCTGACCCCTGCCTTAAAACATCACTTCTGGATTTCCCGAAAACCGGAAGTGACCTTTTAAGACCTCCCGAGGACCTTAGAAGTCATCCTGAGGCCCAGGGAGACCATGGTCAGCCTCCCCAGGCCTAAGAGCACTCTCTGGAGGCAACTGAAGCAGAACTGGTCGCTTTTGAAGGGTCGGGGAAGCTAGCAAAGGAGGCAAGGCTGTCCTCCGCAAAGAAGGCCACCCGGGGTCATGTGACTCCAGTGGTCCCCCTCAGCAATGCTAGTGCCCTCTAACCCTTTGCCCCCATAGTTCTGATCCAGATCTCCTCACAGCTGCTATCTATGCTTCACTTTAGTCTTCTTGGACTGCCCCACTCGTCCCCCCACTCGTCCCTCATTTTATTCTGATTTGTGGCGCCGATTTGGGCCCAGTTGTTGTAGAAGTGGCATCTTCTTGTGAAAACTCAGCCAATAGTCCTGACTCCCACCACCCTTCTCCATTCCGGAACGTTGTCCGGACGCCCACCCCACTCCCGGCACCCCAACTGATCCCATTTTTCTCTTTTCCAGGTGATTCTGGCGGACCCCTCATTATTGACAAAAGAATGCGTTACATCCAGGTGAGCGGGTACAGTAACTGGAGAAAGATGATGTGCACTAGGACAACATAGAATCCCTTGAATGCAGAATTTAGCTGCAGTGTTGTCTGGGTTCTCTGTAGTTAGTGAGTGACAGAAGAACAGCAGTGCCACAGATAACAGCTTGTGTGGAAGCAAATCCATATTCCATGGCCTGATTAGAATTGGAAGTTATATGCTTTATGCCAAGAGGTGGGTTTTGTTTTTTTTGTTTTTGGTTAAGCAGTGACAAGAGTTTATTTTCATGGGCTCCAAGATCACTGCAGATGGTGACTGCAGCCATGAAATTAAAAGACGTTTACTTCTTGGGAGGAAAGCTATGGCGAACCTAGACAACTTAACAAAAAGCCGAGACACCACCCTGCCAACAAAGGTTCGCCTAGTCAAAGCTGTGGTTTTCCCAGTAGTCATGTATGGCTGTGAGAGCTGGACCATAAGGAAGGCGATGCGCCAAAGAATAGATGCTTTTGAATTATGGTGTTGGAGAAGACTCTTGAGAGTCCCCTGGACTGCAAAGAGATCAGATCGGTCAATCCTCCAGGAAGTCAAGCCTGATTGCTCCCTGGAAGGACAAATCCTGAAGCTGAAGCTCCAATACTTTGGCCACCTCATGAGAAGAGAGGACTCTTTAGAAAAGACCCTCCTGCTGGGAAAGATGGAAGGCCAAAGGAGAAGGGGGCGGCAGAGGATGAGATGGTTAAGAGAGTGTCACCGAAGCAATGAACATGAAATTGGGCGAACTCCGGAAGCTAATGGAGCACAGGGAGGCCTGGTGTGCTTTGGTCCACAGGGTCGGGAAGAGTCAGACATGACTTAGCAACTGAACAACAACAACAATGCATAAAAACACCAAACACCAACTTTTTGGTGTTAAAATATCTGAATAAAAAGAGAAAACACTGCCTTTTGTTGTTTAAGGTGTTTTCTGGTTCAGGCAAGACAGAGTTTGGCTGGCGCTCGAGTGGCCCAGCAGGGCTTCAGCCTGGTGCCCTTGGGCCAACGCTACCGCTAGCATCGGCCCAATGGCACTAGCATCAACGCAGGGATGCTGGCTGGTGCCCCCGTATTGGCGTTAGTGACATTAGGGCAACACAAGCAGCTAGCATTGGCCCCAGGGCACCCTCTGTTTTGCGCTCTTAAAGATTTAAACCAAGAGCGTTTGCAAAAGATTTAGTATTAACTTTAGAAAGGCCATTAAAAGATATGGAGTTATTGACGGTTAAACTGAAATAATTTGGATTTCATGCAGGTTTTAAGTTAAACAAGCCGAAAACAAAACTAGTGGAAAAAAGAACAGCGTTTTTCAAGCACCCCTATTTGTGCCTCTCGTAATTGGGGGTGCATAGCCCTTGATTCTAGGATTATGCTGTGCATGTGCAGCTTTTTGCATACGGTGGAAAATACTTCGTGAAATATCTCAAGTTCAGAATCTGAATTTCAGCTTTTGTGGATGTCCAATTGGAGAGACAAAACATTTCAGTCCAAACTACGCTCCCCATTCTGGTTCACTGCTGGCGCTAGAGCCAGCCCGTGCAATGAGGCGCAATGCGGTGACAGAGGCAGTGCTACCAATGTGCTTCCACCTCACCACATCATTGGCTAACCAGCCAGTTCCCATCTCCCTTACTAGGCAGTGCTGAAGTCATTGCTGCTCTTCCTCCTGCTCATCCACCTCTGCTTTTTCAACAGAGGGTGGGGAAAGAAGAGCAGAGTAGACTAGAGCAAAGCTGCTCTAGGCCACCGCTACTCTACTCCTCTAGACTTCCTTCCCTGCTTTCTACCTTTTGAAAAGGCAGAGTGGGCTGAGCAGGAGGAGAGATGCCCTCCATCATTCCTGCCAGGTAAGGGAAAGGCAAGACAGAGAAACGTTGAGGGAAGGTCGCAGGGGATAGTACAGCTGGGAGGAAGGGGAAGACACAAGGCTACTGGGCTGGAGGAAGTTCCACTGGAGGGTAACAGACGCACGTATATGGAGGTGGCACCTTGCCGGGCCATCTCAGGCGTTGGGGGGATGTTGGCCAGGCTTTCTACAGAGTGGGTACTATAAAACCTCTCATTGCTCATCCAACTCTTCTTGTCCCTCTGCAGGTGGGTGTGATCAGCTGGGGCGTGGTTGATGTCTGCAAGAGCAGGAGGATTCCGAAATGCAGCAGAGACAAATACGCTGTGGACCCGTCCCCTGCCCATGCCCGGGATTTCCACATCAACCTGTTCAAAGTCTTGCCCTGGCTCAAGGAAGAGCTACGGGACGAGGAACTGGATTTCCTCCCGTGAGAGGAAGGGGGACTCCCTGCTCTGCACCCTGCAACCGTGCACTTCTCTATCCCATCCGGGATGTGCTATACAGTATAAATAATTGTCTTCAAATCCTGTAAAGTGAATGAAATGTTAACAATTGTGTATTAAATGGCATTATGTAGAAAAGTAAAGACGGGACACTGAATTTCATTGGTTCATCTCTGACTCAGAAATAAGGGTGTGTGCCAAAGGGAAATTTTAAGATAGTGGTTCTCGAACGTTTTGCACCGGGACCCACTTTTTAGAAAGGCACTCATGGTGGGACTCACTGGAAGTGATGTCATGGACCTGGAAGTGATGTTGTGGCAGGAAGTGCCATCATCAAGCAGGAAGTGCCATCATTGTGATATAATAAAATGACACTCCTGGAAGGCAAACTGGTTCTCTTGGACTGCAGCAATTGCACAACCATGAAACATCCCTGACAGAAAGCAAGATGAGGACAAAACATTATATACAAACACTGAACTAAAAATAAAATTTAAAAAAACCCTCACTTGAAAATTCAAACTTAATACTCACAAAAGGAACACAGCAAGAGTAAGGTCTACAGTTTCCAAGATGGCAGCTCTGAGCTTTCTGCAACCCATCGGACATCAGGTCACATGCATTCAGTATTTTCAGTCTCTGATAACTGAGCTTAAAAATTTGTGGATAGCGCCTGGTGGAATCAACTGAGGATGGTGGTAGAAATGATCAGGAAGTGGCCAGGTCTTGTTCCTCCCTCAGGTCAAGCAGCAACAAAAGGAATTAATACAATACGTATGCAGATTTCATTGATTTGCCGTAATTTGGGTTACAGTGATGGAAGAGCCTAGGCTTGCAGGCCACAAACAACATGAATTGTAGTAAGGACAGGAACGCCATTGGTCAAAGGGATGGTCTTGAGAGGGCATATCTTGAAGAGCACACAGGAGTTTACGTAAGAGTTAAGGCTAATCTCTCTACTGGCCAGAGAGAATCCTTGGTACAATTATGGATGTGAAAATCTTTCTGAAGAGAAGAATGCCTCAGAGCATGTGCAAAGAACCGTTCCTGTGCTTCCAACTCCCGTTAAGGTTGAATTGAGGCAAGGATTTCAGTATTTTTCTTCTCATGGCACATGGCTCTCTAAGGCCTTCTCTATGGTCTTCTCCTCATGTGATGTCAATTCCAGCGTGTGGGATCTCTTCTGGGTTCTGAGGCTCTGTTTCTAGGGCAACTGTCTGTAGTAATAAATAGTCTGTTCCCTTTCCTTCGCTGGCAGAGCTGGTGGGTTGCCCTAGAAACAGAGCTGCAGAACCCGGAAGAGTTTTTCAGCATCTTTCTACACTGTGCTCCAAACTCCCGCGGCACACTGAGGCACTCTGGCTGAAAATTGCTGTCCTGCGTGTTAGACCTGCTTCTGCGGAGGCCCTACTATGGCCCAATAGAGGGAGATATATTATGTTGTTGTTCAGTGCTAAGTCATGTCCGACTCTTTGCGACCCCATGGACCACAGCACGCCAGGCCTCCCTGTCCTCCACTAGCTTCCGGAGTTCGCCCAATTTCATGTTCATTGCTTCGGTGACACTCTCTAACCATCTCATCCTCTGCCGCCCCCTTCTCCTTTGGCCTTCCATCTTTCCCAGCATGAGGGTCTTTTCTAAAGAGTCCTCTCTTCTCATGAGGTGGCCAAAGGATTTGAGCTTCAGCTTCAGGATTTGCCCTTCCAGGGAGCAATCAGGCTTGACTTCCTGGAGGATTGACCGATTGGATCTCCTTGCAGTCCAGGGGACTCTCAAGTGTCTTCTCCAACACCATACTTCAAAAGCATCTATTCTTCGGCGCTCCGCCTTCCTTCTGGTCCAGCTCTCACAGCCATACATGACTACTGGGAAAACCATAGCTTTGACTAGGTGAACCTTTGTTGGCAGGGTGCCAACAAATATTATAGGGCAGTGCTATTCAAACTGTGGGTTGGGACCCACTTGGTGGGTTTGTGAGCTGATGTCAGGTGGGCCCCAGAAAGCTGGGAGGAGCCACACTGGAAGCTGCAGACCTTACTCTTGCTTGATTCCTGCTGTGAGTGTTCACAGTTTGAATTTTCGTGTGTGTGTGTGTGTGTTTAAATGTTTTTAGTTCAGTGCTTTTACATAATATTTTGACCTAACCTTGCTTTCCGCCAGAGATGTTTCATGGTTGTGCAATTGGAATGTATGACAATTGCTGCAGTCCAAGAATGCCTGTTTGCATTCCAGGAGTGCCATTTGATTTGATGGCACTTCCGGCTTGATGATGGCACTTCCAGCTATGACATCACTTGTAGGTTAATGACATCACTTCCGGTGGGTCCCAACACAAGTGCCATTGTAAAAAGTGGGTCCCGGTCTAAAAAGTTTGAGAACCACTGTGATAGGGCCTGGCTTCTTTCCTGTTCCAACCACTTTCTAGGCTGGAACCAGAGCAGATCGCCTTCAAGGTCTTTTCGAAGATACGGTCGAGCCCGAGTTAGCACAGCTCCAGAGATAAAACAATCAACATTTATTGATTAGTAATGAAACCAAATCCAAACGGATCACATTCCACCGGCCCAGTGGGGACTGCCACGCAGCGCTCAGAACATATCTTCATTGTGGACCATTTGGGATCGCTTGTCTCGGTGCGAGCCTTTAAAACTGTTCTTCACAGCTGAAAGGGGGAGCGATACGTCAGGAAGAGTACGTCAGCAACAGAAAGCTATTGAGCTGCCCCATCCGCGAACTCTGTCCCCAAACACAATAAATCCACACATTCTGGGGGCCTTTGGAGGCAGCCTGCTGGCTCCTTTTGCTTACTGAGGCCACAATCCTATCCCCCTGCCAGCCCTTGTGCTGGCCTACAAGTGTTGCAAACACGCTGTCAAGCACATTTGCTCCCCTTTCAGGGACAGGGAGGCCACAGCCCGGATAAGGTAAGGTGGCTTCCAATCGCACTTTAAAGAACATCGGAGCCTCGGGGAGTCCTGCGGAGGCTTCAGCGGGGTTCCCTGCACCACCCGGACCCTGGCGCTACCTTCAGGGAATTTTAAAAAAGCCCCCGTCTATGCAGGCAGAGTGGCGTGATCCTGGGGATTGCGTCACTGCTGTAGCAAACGCCTCCCCCGCAAACGCATGGTTGGTCTCCTCCTCCCACAGAGGGCTTTGCTGTGGGTTCGACGCCAGCTCCAGGAGGTGTAAACATGCCATCAAGCGCATTTATGGCGCCTTGTGAGGAGGGAGCACCAGTGCCAATGGTGCTGACACGGCACTGCCAGACCGCGGTAAGTGTCACTGCGGACCGCTGCAACCCCACACCTCTGTGTTGGGCTCGGAAGGCTGCAAATGACAGGAGGAGACTGGAGTAGGCCAATTGCTGGGCCCGCGGCTTTCCTTGGGGGAAGAGGACAAAAGTCTCCTTCTCCCAGGGAGAGCCTGGCGGCTGCCAGCAACTCCCACCACGCCCACAGGAAGCAACGGTGGCCATTTTGGCACGGGATCAGGATCAGCTGAGGATCAGGCTGCCCATATTATTATACATCATAGGCAAAAAAGAAACCACAAAAAGAGACGCGACGAATCCCATCACACAAAAGCACAGGAGGTTGGGGTTTCCTGATCCATGTATCCATGCCCTGTTTTTTCCAGGCTATCCCCCCAAAGTCTGGATCTCCCCCATCCCTGTTTCCACCTTTTAGCCAAAGGCACCCCACACACACAGAGATTTACCCACTACTTACCCAAAGACCCCCATAGAGAATTGCCAATGGCTACATCCAACATGGGCTGTTTACGGGCAATGCTGACTTTCAGCCGTACGTCTTCCACAACAGCATCATTGAGCTGGAAAGAGAGGAAGAGATCCCCATCAATACAGAAATTGTGAACCAGTTCATACAGAAATCTGTGTAGGCCCCGATAGTAATCATCAATGATTACTATCATCATTACAATGTAATCATCAATATATATGATAATAATATATACCGCAGACACCCATCTATTAGATGAGAATTTCTTGCAAATAAAGGAGCTGTAAATTGCCTCCTCACCTTATCAAAGGTGTCAGTCAAGGATCAGGGCAGTTCAGGGGTTTCAGCTGCCTGTTGATTGTCTGCCAAGTTTCTGCGGACCATCTTTTATGCTTGCAGAGAAACTCTGCAAGTGTTGCAGAGAGCTTCCTTTGATCTCCTTTCATTGTTTAGATTGGTCGGAGCTCTGCAGCTTGCTCTGCTGTTAACTTCTTAACTCTTTAACTGTTAACTCCCTTTCTGAAGTTGCCACGCTATGGTGTGTTGTGGGGTTTTTCCCCAGCAGTTTGAATATCCCCCCCCCATCAATTCAATGCCATCTGCCTTGTGTCATTATTTGAGCTGTTTTTATGCTCTTCTTCACAAGCACCATTCCCCTCACTCTCCCCTCTCGCTGCACTGATTGGCTCCTGACCTTCTCAGGGCGCAATCTTACCCTGGAGTTAGGTCGGCGCAGTTAGGACTGCAAAATTTGGTCAGCACAAGGGACACGGTAAAATATGTTTGGACCACTCTCGGAGTCAAAGAGGCCAGCACACAGATATGAACCATCCTCCCTGACTCTGAGGGTACAATCCTAATCTGGAGTTAGGCCTGCACAGTTAGGCCAGCAAAGTTTGGCTGGCACAAGGGACTCTGTAAAGTATGTTTGGGGCCGCTCTCAGTGTCAGTGAGGATGGCGCTATCTGTGGACTGGCCTCTCTGACTCCAAGAATGGTCAAAATGTGCTTTACAGTGTTTCTGGTGCCAGTCAAATTTTGCTGGCCTAACTGTGCTGGCCTAACTCCAGGTTAGCATTGCGCTCTGAGAGTGGTCCAAACATACTTTATGGTGTCCCTTGTGCTGACCAAACTTTGCTGGCCTAACTGTGCCGGCCTAACTCTAGGCTAGGATTGCACCCTCAGTGTGGGAGAAGCAAGGGACGGTAAAATCAGACACAATTATAGTCAGACACTGAGTTTCCCTCCCCCCAACATATCTGAGGGTAACAGAAAATTCCATTATTTTGGCTCAAATCCTACCCTCAACATACTTACGTATAAGTGAGGTTGACTTATGCTCGCATACCTACAGTATTAAAAGGAGGAGGCTATATACCCTTCCCTGAGCTCCTAGGAGGAAGGGCAGCATAACAGTGAGAAGAAAAAAAACACAAAAAGCCCCCATTCAAATAATCACAACAGTAGCTGAAGGATCCCATCCCAGAGTGTCACCCACTGTCATTTCTCAGACCCACGGCAAGCAACAGGTAGGAAAGGCTGAGGACAGTACCTCAGTGATGGCTTGATCTGCAGACTCTATCTTATCAAAGGTGACAAAAGCACAGCTGTGGGCAGGAAAAGAGATAGATTTAGGGCCCTATCCAGAAGGCCTTATCACCAGTGATACTTACGTACCGCTGGTTCAAACTGCCGCGAACGTGTTCGGGACACTTTACTGCTCATGCTGGGGCAGGGCTCAGTGAGCACCTGGCCCAAATGCAAGTGGGCGGACAGGCGGATGGAGCTCCAGTAGTGCTGGCCACCGCTAAGCCCGGATGGGGAGGGGAGAGGCGGGGAGGAACTGGGTGGAGAAAGGGGAAGAGCGGGATAGCAAGGGGGTGGGACTTGGCGGTGGCTTCCACCATTGGATCTTATCCTCTCACTTCGCCTGGACAACCCAACATAGGGCTGCTTAACTCACAGGCAGTGAAACAGCAGCCGAGGAGCCCCACTGCAGCAGTGGGGCTTTCCCCAGTGGAAGGGAATGAACGTCTTATTCTCCTGAGAAGCTGCCAGGGTCCGGCAGGAAGCAGCAGTCGCTATTTTGGTACCGCTGCTCCTACCCGAGCCGGGCAGGTCAAGACTGGGCTCCGCTTTATTTGAAGAATGTCTATCGCGCCTTTCTCCTGGTAAGGGCAACCAAGGGTGGCTTACAGAATTCAAAACAAGAATGGCAACACATTAAAAACAATCAGAACGAGACAAACCCCAATGGATGGCATAAAACAAGTTAAGATTGCGTTGGATTAACACGCCGGCCCATCTTGTCAGCTACTCAAACGCCACCCTAAATAAAAAGGTCTTAAGTCCCCAACAAGAAGACTCTTGCGACTCCCCTGGACTGCAAGGAGATCCAATCGGGCAATCCTCCAGGAAGTCAAGCCTGATCGCTCCCTGGAAGGACAATTCCTGAAGCTGAAGCTCAAGTACTTTGGCCACCTCATGAGAAGAGAGGACTCTTTAGAAAAGACCCCCATGCTGGGAAAGATGGAAGGCAAAAGGAGAAGGGGGCAGCAGAGGATGAGATGGTTAGACAGTGTCACCGAAGCAATGAACATGAAATTGGGCAAACTCCAGAAGCTAGTGGAGGACAGGGAGGCCTGGCGTGCTGTGGTCCATGGGGTCGCGAAGAGTCAGACACGACTTAGAGACTGAACAACAACGAAGTCCCCAACAAAAGGTTTCCAAGGAGGGAGCCCTTCTTGATTCCAAGCAGAGGGATTTCCACAAGTGGGGTGCCACCACTGAGAAGGCCCCGTTCCTCAGACACAGACGCTCCTGGGGGCCCTGTCCTGCCGCCTTGCCACTACTCACTTGCGGGGGCTGTCCATGGAGAGATCGATGATGTTGCCAAAGGCAGAGAAAGCAGTGTGCAGCATGGTCTGCTTCATGTCTGCTCCGTACACGTACACGGTGTTCCCTTTGCGTGGGGTCCCCCGGTCTGGGCAAGCATCTGTCCCTGGGTGGGAGACGGATGGAAAGGCAGCTCAGAAGCAGGCAGAGAAAGGCACAGAACCTGCCAAGAGTCTTGCGGGGCCTTCAAGGCAAATTATACTATATAGAAATTACCATATACAAATTATCCTATACTCAGTTTCGGGTGGTCGTGAAGCACCTAGAGCAGCCATATTGAAAATGGGGGAAGATGGGATGCTGGAAAGGGGGAAGGGCTGTGTGGTTGTTTTGCTTCTGTTAAAGTTGTAAACAGGCTTTTTTTTCTTCCTGATTCACTTGGCTGTTGGAAAATAGTTGAGAAATAACCCAACTTACTACTGCATTCTCAGGAAAGCAGCAGGCTCTGGCTTCACAATGACAGCACTTCTGGTAAGTACCGGACAGACTGTCGTTCTAAAAAGTGGGTCCCAGTGCTAAAAAGAAGTACTACTACTAAAGAACCGGGGGGGGGGGCTGCCCCAAATCCAGCACACCTTGGGTGCACTGGGGAACCTCCCCGGGGCAAGGGAATGTTCGTCCTCTTGCCCCGAGGAAGGTTCCGGCCGCCCCGTGGGGTTCCTCGGATCTGCACCTGCTATTTAGCAGACACAGGACCAAGGAAGCCACGGGGCCCCAATTCGGGGCTGTGGGGCCTCCTGACGGGGCCTTGGATGTGGCCTAACAGCAGTAGTGTCAATCACAAACGAGCCGCCAGAACGCGAGGCAGGACTTACAGCTTGATTGACAGGCAGTCCGTGACGCGTCGCTGCCTGCCCGCCCGCCGCAGGGGCTCCCTCCGGGTGGCGCGCCCCTCCGCAGCTCGCCTAGGCACCCAGCCTAACAGCCTAACAGCCGTATCTCGGCCCCGCCCCCTCCCCGAGCTGGCCTGCCTGCTGGTCCACCCACTCCCTACTCACTGCCTGTCCAGTCCCACCTCCTCCTCGCCTTCCCTCCTCCCAGAACCTCCCCTGCGACGTTGGGAGAGGGAGGGGCCGCTCAGCTAGGACACACCTGATTGCATAGGGGTGAATCAGAATGGCCTACATCAGTGGCTCTCAAACATTAGCATTAGGACCCACTTTTCAGAATGACAATCATCCGGGACCCACCAGAGGTGATGATATGGCCGGAAGTGCCATCATTGTGACGGCAGAGCCTGCTGTTTTCCGGAGAGCCATAACATGGGTTATTTTTCAGCCATTTTCCAACAGCAAAGCGAATCAGAAAGGGAAAATTTACAACCTTGACACAAGCAAAACAACCACAAAACGATCGCACAGCCCTCCCCCTCTCCAGCATTCCATCTTCCCATATCTTGAATATGGCTGCTCAGGGTGCTTCGTGACCCACCTGAAATTGGCTTGCAACCCACTGGTGGGTCCAGACCCACAGTTTGGGAACCACTGGCCTACAGACAAACAAGTGGAAGATGATCGCCTAGAGGGGGCAATACAGCAGGGTGCTACAGATGTCACTTTGAGAACATGATGCCAGCCTCTCCCCTGAAGATCATAATGCGCACCGAGAGGGCACACCACTTATACTCAAGCTCTAGCCGAGATGGCCTGCCTGGGAGACTTGAGAATTCCTTACGGCGGAAGCTGCCCTCTCTGTTGCGGTCACGCTCTCTGTCTCTGTCTCTGTCATGATCACGGTCTCGGTCTCGGTCTCGGTCCCTGTCCCGGTCTCGGTCGCGGTCCCGGCTCCTATCCCGGCTGCGATCCCGATCGTAGTCAAAACCACGCGGGTTTTCGCCCCGGTCAGATTCCTTGTCCGTATCCCTGGCCGTTTCCGGTTCTTTCTCTGGATCCCGCAATCGATCGCTGGAACTCACAAAGCTGGAAAAGAGTATGCAAGAAGGGGGCACAAATAATAATAATAATAATAATAATAATAATAATAATAATAATAATAATAATAATA
>JAJKFI010032562.1:0-13857 GCA_029204185.1 Lerista edwardsae | reverse complement strand
GGGCTGTCGATCACCCGGATGTCCCGCCCAGCGTTCCGGCAGCATAACACTGCTGGTTAAAATAATGCCATTAAGAGACATGATGCAAAAGGAGAAAGGAACAAGCAAATTCTGGGAAAACAAGCAAATTCAGGCATCGACTCTTTGATGCCATTACATAAAGAAAACTGACATCACAAAGGTATTTTGTATATCTTAAACCAGGGTTATTCAAACTGTGTGTTGGGACCCACTTGGTGGATCAAGACCTGATGTCAGGTGGGTTGCGGAAAGCTGGGAGCAGCCATCTTGGAAGCTGCAGACCTTATTCTGGCTACATCACTTTTGTGGGGGTTCGCAGTTTGAATTTTCAAGTGAGGGTTTTTAAAAAACTTTGTTTTTCTTTCAGTGCTATTACATAATATTTTGTCCTAACCTTGCTTTCTGTCAAGGGATGTTTCGTGGTTGTACAACTGCTGCAGTCCAAGAATGCCTATTTGCATTTCAGGAGTGTCATTTTATTATGTCACAATGACTGCACTTCCTACTTGATGATGTCACTTCCTGCCACAACGTCATGTCCAGGTTTAATGGTTTATCATTTCCAGTGCCATTCTAAAAAGTGCCATTCTAAAAAGTGGTGCCATTCTAAAAAGTGGGCACTGGTCTAAAAAGTTTGAAAACCACTGTCTTGAATTATTTTTGCTCTGCCTTTCCCTTTTGCAATAAAAGGTCCAAGAGGTATAAACACATCTCCTATGCTTTCGGTGAATACGTGCAGAGGAAGCAGGATTTAATTGTATCCATTGGCCAGACCTACAGTCTCCAGAATTCACTTTTCTTGATGGTCATAGAATTGGGCAGACCCTGCACCCTGGACAGCTCCTCCGTGCAATTGGAAATCCCAGTATAGTGACACATGTGGGTTGTGTGGCGGGGGGATGCCTGCAGGGTACGTATAGCCAGCATAGACAATCCTGTTCCCCTCCATTCAGCCCCGGAATATGCAAGGTCTGTGCATCATGTGGGCGCACACTCAACTAAAGTTTGCAGATGACGCTAAACTTTTCTGGGTGGTGAAAACCAGACGGGATTGTGAAGAGCTCCAGAAGGATCTCTCCAAACTGGGAGCGTGGGCAGCAAAATGGCAGATGCGTTTCAATGTAAACAAGTGTAAAGTGATGCACACAGGGGCCAAAAATCAACATAGGTTAATGGGTTCTGAGTTGTCTGATCAGGAGAGAGATCTTGGGGCGCTAGTGGACAGCTCAATGGTGTCGGCCCAGCGTGCGGCAGCAGTGAAGAAAGCCAATTCCACGCTTGGGGTAATTAAAAAAAGGCTTGAGAATAAAACGGCCAATATTATTATGCCATTGTACAAATCGATGGTAAGGCCACATCTGGAGTATTGTGTACAGTTCTGGTCGCCACATCTCAAAAAGAACATGGTGGAACTAGAAAAAGTGTGGAAGAGAGCAACCAAAATGATTACTGGGCTGGGGCATCTCCCTTATGAGGAAAGGCTAGAACGTCTGGAGCTCTTCAGTCGAGAAATAGGCATCTGAGGGGGGACATGACTTGAGACATACAAAATTTTGCAAGGGATGGATAGAGTGGATGGGTGTGTGTGCAATTTTTCTTCTCTCACAACACGAGAACCAAGAGAACTCAATTAAAATTGAGTGTTGGGGAGTTAGAACAGATAAAAGGGAATTGCCCAGTCTGTGGAAATCCTTGCCTCAGGATGTGGTGATGATCGGGCCTAGATTCCTTTAAAAGGGGCTTGGACAGATTTCTAGAAGGAAAGTCCATCAAAGGTTACGGATCATAATGGGTATGTCCAATCTCTTGGTTTTCAAAGTAGGCTACCTCAGAATGCCAGGTGCAGGGGAATGGCAACAGGGTGCAGGCTCCCTGAGGCATCTGGTGGACCACTGTGAGATACAGGAAGCTGGACTAGATGGGCCTCTGGCCTGAACCAGTGGGGCTGTTCCTATGAGTACATGTCTGAAGAGGAGCATCTGGTTCTGGTGGCTGTCAAAGAGAAATGCTATAGAGAATCTGGACTGGCCACCAGTGTGTTTACCTCAGAATTTACCTCAGAATGCCTGATGCAGGGGAATGGCAACAAAGTGCAGGTATGTGCTCCCTGAGGCATCTGGTGGGCCACTATGAGATACAGGAAGCTGGACTAGATGGGCCTTTGGCCTGATCCAGCAGGGCTCTTTTTATTTTCTTAATATAAGAGAAGCAGTCCTAAGAGGGAAAGAGCCATACCAGTATGTGTACATGAAAAAATTTGCAAAATTTCCTCCCCCCCCCCAGTTTATCACAGCATCCACAACCTTTCTCTGTTGTCTCACCGAAGCCTAGTTTTTTTCATTGTGAGCCTCTTCGGGCAGAGACCTTTCATCTGTTGCAAAGCACCTTGTACATGGACAGCACAGTAACAACAGCAATAATAATAATTGAGAATTGATGATGTCCAGGCTGACAGAGAATATGAGAGTCACTGTTAAGGAATCAGCATAACAGGCCTGTTCATCTCTCCAGCCCTGTCCTGCTGCTTATTTCCTCACTGGGAAGAGCAGGGACAAAACTCAGCGAGGCAAAGGAAGGAAGCAGCCCTACAGTCTCTTATGCTGTGATCTGACCCAGATCACAAGGACTGGCCATTACTACTGAAGATAAATATGTACAGGCATGTCCCAGTATCCACTGATTCAGTATTCATGGTTTCAGTTATCCACAGTTACCATGGATACGGATATGCCTATTAAAAAGATAGAGGAACATTAAACAGATACCTTTTTGTTGTTGTTGTTGCAGCAAAACCACTTATGTTCCCCTATCTTTAAAAACGTACCCAGTATTCACGGATGTAGGTATTCATCGGGGGGGGGGGGGTAGCCCCGGACGATAAAAGTTACAAATGCACCACATACATATGCATATGTATCTATCATAAATATAAAAACAGATCACATCTTGTTTTCAGGATCACATTTCTCTGAATACAAATTTGGCAGCAGCATACAAAGCCCTCTGCTATTCCTAATACCAGCTTTCCACTGGGTCTTTTTTCTCTCTCTCAAAAGTCTTCCGTCTCTCAAATATACTCTTCTAAGCTTCTCAAATAGAAATAAAAGGAGAGAAGCTGCAAGAGGATTTTCTGCGATGCCTCCCACTTTAAGAAAATGGGAATTCCATGGCACATCAAAATGAGAAACGCATTGCAGTTCTGAGACACCCCAAACCCTGTCTACGTATGTACACAACCCTTCCAACAGATGCATTAGATAGCTGATCAGCTCACAATGCCCATGAACATACCTGGAGCCAGATATTGCTCCGCCTAGTTCAGTATTCTGTCAACACTGACTGGTGGCGGACTGCGATCTTTCCCAGACGCCCCTGGGATTGAAACTGGGACTTTCTGCATGCAGGGCACATGCTCTGTCAGTGAGCTATATGGCCCCATTCCTAATCAGGCAACACCCCCAAGTCCCCCACGCTTTATCCTGTGATGCATCTATATCGATTTAGGTACAGCACATACCCGATTGCCTCTAAGAGTACAGATCAACCCAAGTGGGAAGGTCTCTTAGATCCATCCCACAATGCATCTGCAAGGTCCCACTGAGACTCAGGCCAACTCTCCCCACTCCACGCAGTTTGGTCATCCAGTCCCATGATGCATCACTGCTCACACATGCCAATTGTGCCCGCGGGTTCTTCCTTTGCCTGTCCACTCACCGACTGCTGCTTCTGTTTTCGGAGCTCGTGCCTCCTTTCTTCAGCCCAGGACCCGGACAACCACCACGGAGGAGGCGGGGCAAGTTTGCACAAGCTGATTTGCATACGTTTGATTTGCATAAACTGCCCGGCAACACGAAGCCTATTGGCTGAGCTGAGAGATGACGAAGTTATCCTTGGAACGATGAGATACGTTTGGAAAAAAAACGGGAAGCCAGGGGGAAGCGGTTTTATTTGCATAGCGCACTGCCATTGGCTAACACTCGTTCATTCGCGAACTCAGCTCTTTGGTTTAGAACCATGTTTAGAACAGATTTGAAAACACAAAATTCGTTTCCCTTCCAACAGCCACTTCCGCTGTCTCTAACCGGACTTCCGCCCTTACTTGATTAACCAATCATAATCCCGTTTTTCAGTGGCAAGCATAAAGATATGATAATCCCAGAGCAATGCACCTCAGTAGATCAATGGGGTACTTCTGGGTTATCACTAGCAAAGTCATTTTTAACTTCCCTCAGAGGGCGGCCCATAGAAATCAATTGAGAACTTCAGGATTTTAGCGTTGCCGTGACAGGGTAGAGCAACCAGTGAAAATAAAGACTTCAAATAAAGTCTTTATGAAGTCCATCCTCTTGCTAGTGCTGGTCTTACTGACTGTGTGTAGTTGTTCCGAACGAAACAGGATGGCACTGCTCTAGCCATTACATCTCTATGGTTCAAAAAACCGCTTTGACGTTCGCCGCCATTTTTGCCGTTCGTTTTCCGTCGACGTGGCTGAAGCTTCCGCCATCAGCACGTTGCCCCAAGAGAGAGCGCTTCCGGGTTAGAGAGCAACCTGCCTCTGTGCGGGTCCTGGCCGCAGAGATGGAGCAGGAGAGGATAGGTGAGCCCAGGGGCGTGGTGGGCGCCGCAGCTGGTTGTCATAGAGACGCACCTGCTCCAACACGGTCCTCCTTGTCCTCCTCCTGCAACTTAGCTGTGGCTATTTCCTTATTAGTGAGCAGCCTGTAATAAGATTCTATCCCGTCCTCACTTGCTATTTTCCTTAAGCGTTATTAAGAACCTGGTGGCTGGAACTTATACAGTCTTTTTGTGGAGATGGATGCCTGGGATGGACAGAGGGATGTTCTTTTCCCTCTCTCACAGCATCAGAACCAGGGGACATCCACTAAAATGGAGTGTTGGGAGAGTGAGAACAGATAAAAGGAAATACTTTTTTCACCCAGCATGACATTAGCTTGTGGAACTCCTTGCCACAGGAGGTGGTGATGCATCTGGCCTAGGGACTGGACAGATTTCTGGAGGAAAAGTCCGTTGCAGGCTACAGGCCATGATGGGTGGTGCAACCTCCTTATTTTAGCAGCAGGCTACCTCAGAATGCCTGAGGCAGGGGAGTAACAAGGAGATGCAAGTGTTCTCCCTTAACTTGTTATAATTTGTGGAAGTCCTTGCCACAGGAAGTGGTGATGGCATCTGGCCTGGGTTGCTGTAGAAGGGGATTGGACAGATTTCTAGAAGAAAAGTCCATCACAAGGTACAAACCATGATGGGTGCGTGCCACCTCCTGGTTTTAGAAGTTGGCTATGACTGAATGTCAGGTTCAAGGGAATGGCAACAGGATGCAGTCTGTTGTCTTGTGTGCTCTCTAGGGCATGTGAGAACCTGTGAGAACCAGGAAGCTGGACTAGATGGGCCTTTGGCTTTATCCAGCGGGGCTCTTCTGATGTTTGTACGAACTGCAATTTAATGGACCCTAACCCATTAGAAGCAACATATTGAGCTTGCTGTGGGGGGACTGATATATACACATCCATAATAATCATGCTTCCCCATGACTCCTTTTATCTTATGGCTCCAACATTTTGCTGTTGCTGCCACAGCCATGATTTTTCCTTCAAAGCCCCGCCACTTGCTGAAAGGTGTGTTGGAATAAAAAGATTGCACACGTTTGCAAAGGGAGACTAAAAGGCTGTTAATAACTTTATTAAACCAAGAAGACCTTTTCTTTTCTAGATCAGCAGGAAAGTAACTAACAGAATCCTATTAGCTGAGTGACAGGGAGAAATTAAACAAGTATATGTATTTCTATGGGTATGGGTTTTTTTGTGATATTTTTTCCACAATTTCTTGATTGAGATAGCAAATTGCGGTTATGTGTTTTTATTCTACATTCTCAATCTAAGTTCTCATTTTTATTCATGTTAAATGCTTTAAAAGTGTACCAGGTAGATGATACAGGTGATATAGCGTCATCAGATGCAGTCACAGCATTATTTCTAATTGGGAAAAGTAGTCTATTTCAATTTTTGGAAAATATCTTAAAGCACCAAAACGCAGTGTTTTGTGTTTTTATTCAGATATTTTAACTGCCAAAAGGCGGTTGTTAACGCCCAAAAAGTGGTTTTCAACTACAAAACACCCCCACTTATTTCTTGTTGTGGGCTCAGGAGTCTGTCTTGGAACAGAGTCTGCAGCCAGTCTGCCCTATTTTCTTCATTGCGGTAAAAAACTGAAATGCAGTTGACTGTCCATGCAGACGGCACTTCTGTGTTTTGCATCAATCTTACACAATAACAAGGTGAAGGTCAAGGAAAAAGCGGTGATTAATTTTCAACATGTCTTTTTTTCCCCCCTCCAAGTCTTGCCCTCTAGGGGGCCCCTGGAGCTGCCTCTCTCAATTCTGGAGGTTGGGTGCGCTGGCCATTTCGAACTCATCACCCAAGAGCAAGGGCCCCATGGAGATGGATTTCCACTCACCACGGTAAGGGTTATGGGTGCCCCCTTCCAAACTAGGAACAGGAAAGCCGCATAAGCAGTGGTAATAGGGAACAACCCACTCCTGCTGGTGCCCAGGAATTGTTTGAATTTCCAAACTCCCAAGGTGGTTCTGATTTAAAGCTCTTACTTTAAAAACATTGAAATAAACATAATTGCAAACCAAAAGTTTCATATGTATTTATCTAAAAATAAGAGGGACATGGTGGCGCAGCGAGTTATTCCGCTGTTGCTGGGCTTTCGACCGCATGGTTGGGAGTTCGAGACCGCACAACAGAGTGAGCTCCCGTTGCTTGTCCCAGCTCCTGCCAACCTAGCAGTTCGAAAGCACCTAAAAATGCAAGTAGATAAATAGGGATCACTTCGGTGGGAAGGGAACGGCGTTCCGTGCACTACGGCGTAGAGTCATGCAGGCCACATGATCGGACAAAAACGCCGGCTCTACAGGCTTTGAAACGGAGATGAGCACCGCCCCCTACAGTCTGTCACGACTAGACCATTCGGTCGTGGGGAAACCTTTACCTTAAAAATAAGAACGAGGTGGGGATTAAAGGTAGATCCTGGGTTTTCAAAGGTTAAAGACTACTAAAGTGAGTTGGGACCTACTTGGTGGGTTGTGACCTGATGTCAGACGGGTTGTGGAAAGCTGGAAGCAGCCATCTTGGAAGCAGCAGATCTTACTCTTGCTGCATTCCTTTTGTGAGTGTTAACAGTTTGAAGGGAGGGGTTTGAAAAATTAGTTCAGTGCTTTTGCATAGTATTTTGTCCTAATCTTGCTTTCTGTCAGAAATCTTTCATGGTTGTGCAATTGTGCAGTCCAAGAGTGCCAGTTTACATTCCAGGAGTGTCATTTGATGATGTCACAATGACAGCACTTCCTGCTTGATGATGTCACTTCCGGTCATGACATCACTCCCGGTAGGCCCTGACAGGAGTGCCATTCTAAAAAGTGGGTCCTGGTGCTAAAAGGTTTGAGAGCCAGAGGACTGCTATTCTAGAACGTAATACAAAATGAAAAATTAATGTCCTGTTGTTTCTCCCCTTGGCTTTTCATCGCTACTACTTCATCCCCACTTTATAAATTAAAAAAGAAGAAGCTCCCTCCAAACTAAACAACCTTCAAAAGGAGAAGGATGATACTGCAGCTTCCCTTAGGTAGAGATGTGGCCTGGTTCTGCCCATAACCAGAGGCAGATCTAAGGGAGGGCAAAGCTCAAGGTTTTGCAAGAAGCCTTACCTTGCAGTGGACATCACTCCTCTCCTGCACCGTTTTAGCCAATCCTCACAGGGAACAGCAACATCTTGACATTGCTTACTGGCTACAGCAGCAAGGGAGAGGGGGGATTTACATGACAGGGGAAGGCTCCTTGCAACACTTAGAGCTTTGCCCTCCCTGTAGATCCGCCTCTGCCCATAACTCTGGTGCGTAGCTGCGACGGAGGCACTTTAAGCAACTTGGTGATGGTGCCTCGGAATTCAGAGTGTTTTGCTCAGTTGTGCATGGGACTGTGAGACTATGGGCAGAATCCTATCCAACTTTCCAGCACCGGGGTAAGGGCAAGGCAGCTCTGAGGTTAGGGGACAAACACTCCCTGACCTTGGAAAGACCTCCATAACTATTATGGATGCAGCCAGTGGTGTCATCCAAATGATTTAGGAACAGGTACTCACTTTTGATTGGCACTTGTCAGGGTCCGCCCACCGGAAGTGACGTCATAAGCTGGAAGTGAGGTCATGGCAGGAAGTGAGGTCATAGCCAGAAATGATGTCATGATGCCGCCGCCACCACGCTGCCTGCCTGCCTCCTCACAGAAAGTGCAGGCAACGGCTGTGGGCGTGTAGTACGCATGCGCAGCTGCTGAGCCAACCAGCCGACAGGGCCAGCTTCGAGTGGGCGGGGCCAGCTCAACTTCTAGGAACCGGTACTCACGTAGCGGTGCGTAGTAGGTGCATGACATCACTGGATGCAGCGCTTGCCCTATTGGCACAGCTATGTCAGTGACGGAAACTTGGTTAGGATTTGCGCCTTATGATGGTGGCTTGCAAGGGGCAAAATAGTCTCTCATCTTAGGAAGAGGAAACAGCTTTTTATGGATTTGTGTACTTCACCCCCACAGTTGCCCCACGGGCTGCCCCCGTATGCCGAGGACCTGGCAGCTGAACTGGAGCAGCGCTTTCTCAGCAGCCCCGATTGGCTTCCCCTCCATCACTTTGAACGCTCTCACAGGTGAGGTGTCTGCAGCCAGGGCCAGGTGCAAGAAGGAGCCTCCTGTGTGCAGATCGTCTCCTCTTGCAGACTGAGCAAACCCCACCATGAATGCGAATGATCACTACGTGGTGGTGGGAGCTGTGTTGGCCGCTGGTGGGAGGGAGAGGGTTAACCTCACCATCTTTCTGGAGGCAGGTTCTGGCCCCGCGAGAAAGACATCGAGTCACTTTTCCAGCTGGACGTGACGCCGGTGCATTCCACACTGCAGGCCGAGCGCAACCCGACAACGGGAGAACTGCTGGGTTTCAAGGAGGTGAGGACTGCGCTTTCCCTTGTCTCTGAAATAGCATCTTGAGAAGCAGTTCATAGGGGCTCAAGGGCAGAGGCAGATCTAAGGGAGGGCAAAGCTCTAAGTTTTGCAGGAAGCCTTACCTTGCAGTGGACATCACTCCTCTCCTGCACCGTTTTAGCCAATCTTGGCGTTGCTTACTGGCTACAGCAGCAAGGGAGAGGAGGGATTTACAGGACAGGGTAAGGCTCCTTGCAATACTTAGAGCTCTGCCCTCCCTGTAGATCCGCCTCTGCTCAAGGATCGGCCAGTGTACTATTCAGGATCAGGTCGGGGGAGACTAAGGGCTCAGTTTTGTTTGACATTCCAGCACAGATGTAGCCACAAGGTAAAGGAACAAATATTCTCTTCCCTTGAGAGGGCCTCCATGACTGCCCTCCCACGGCAGGTTGCAGTGTGCAATCCATAAGCACAGCTGCATCAGCACTGGAAGATTGGCTAGGATTTGGGCCTTGGAACATAACATGCTGGATCAGGCCAAGGCCTCCAGCTTCCTGTATCTCTCAGTGGCCCACCAGATGCCTCAGGGAGCACACAAGACAACTAGATTACTGCATCTCGTTGCCACTCCCTTGCACCTGGCATTCGGAGGTAGTTTACGTCTAAAGTACGGCGGTTGCACTACCCATCATAGCCTGTAGCCCGAGATGGACTTTTCCTCCAGAAATCTGTCCAATCCCCTTTTAAAGGCCTCTAGCCAGATGTGGGAAGGAGTTCCACAGGTTAATTACCCACTGGGTAAAAAAGTATTTCCTTTTATCTGTTCTTACTCTTCTAGCACTCTCTCAATTTTTGTGGATGTCCCCTGGTTCTGGTGTTGTGAGAGAGGAAAAAGAACCTCCCTCTATCTACTCTATCCATCCCATGCATTATTTTGCATGTCTCAGTCATGTCCCCCCTCAGGTTCCTTTTTTCTAGGCTGAAGAGCCCCAAACGCTGCAGTCTTTCTTCGTAAGGGAGGTGCCCCAGCCCCGTAATCATTTTCCTCACTCTCTTCTGCACCTTTTCCAGCTCCGCCATGTCCTTTTTGAGATGCGGCGACCAGAATTGGACTCAGTACTCCAGATGTGGCCTTACCATCGATTTGTACAATGGCATAGTAACACTTGCCATTTTATTCTCAATCCCATGTTTAATTACCCCAAGATAACCCTAAAATAGCCTAAGATAAGCGGCCATCACGTTGCTACTGTGCCCAGTCTGGGAATGGGAGGGTTGCAGCAGAAGCCGGCAGGGCCTTTGGTGTGGCATCGCCTCCCTTCTCCCAGAATGCACCTCTCCTGCCACCAGGTGCAGAACCCTCTCTCTTGCTTGATCTTGGAAAGAGTTGCATGGATTCAAAGCTCTTAAACCGTCTGGCTCCTTCTCCAGCCAGATGTGCTTTTGCCTTGAATATGAATGGAGTTTCTAAGAATCGTCAGAAGAAACTGTCTGGCAGGCCAGGGACAACCTGTGCCTGCCTCCTTATGCTTTTCCTGTCCTAACTTCCATTCCAGGCTCTGGTGGACAATACGGGCTTATCAGCCAAGAATTCGCTCTCCTTCCAGCGCGCACCTGGTCCCCCAGCTGAAGCTCTGCGAGGCAGTGCCACCAATTATCCCTTCTGGCCAGGTATGGGTCTTTTATGCACATAGCCCTGGGCAGGATAATAATAATAACAGTACTTGTATTTGTATACCGCCTTTCTTAGGTCACCAGATTTCTCTAATGACTGTAACTCAAGGTGGTTTACATAGGCAGACTTTATTCAGAAACCCGAAGGTTTTTACAATTTTTATAGAAACGTTCTATCTTCCAAGAACTACACACATACAGACGGATCTTTCTGGATTTAGTCCTTCTTTCTGGCCACCTGTTTGTTTTCTTGCTGGCTGATAAGCAGCTTCCCTGCTCCCACCAGAAAAGCGGCTGAACTTTGGCCCAACTCCCCCTCTCACAAGGCAGCTGGATGTTACTGCTATCGCAGTGTTATTCAAACTGTAGGTCGAGACCCATTTGGTGGGTTGCAACCTGATGCCAGGTGGGTCTCGGAAAGCTGGGAGCAGCCATCTTGGAAACTGCAGACCTTATTTAGTCTGCAGAAGATTTAGCTGAGAGGGTTAATGCCTCCGTTTGCCTGAAGATAAGATAAGAGCTGAAGATCTGAAGGTCGCCAGTTCGGGACAGCCGGAAGTCTCTGTGAGCGGCAGACCTCGTAATTGCAACTGATTAACAGCTGAGCTTCGGCTGCCTTGTGTGAGGGGGAGTTGTGCCAAAGTTCAGCCGCTTCTCTGGTGGGAGCAGGGAAGCCGTTTATCAGCCAGCAAGAAGACAAACGGGTGGCCAGAAAGAAGGACTAAATCCAGAAAGATCCATCTGTGTGTGTGTAGTTCTTGGAAGATAGAACGTTCCTGTAAAAATTGTAAAAACCTTCGGGTTTCTGAATAAAGTCTGCCCATGTAAACTGCCCTGAGTTATAGTCACTAGAGAAATCTGGTGACCTAAGAAAGGTGATATATAAATCCAAGTATTATTATTATTATTCTTGTTATTATTCTTGTTATTATTATTCTTGTTATAGTCCTTTTGTGAGTGTTTGAATTTTCAATTTTTTTTCAATTTTGTTTTCAGTTCACTGCTCTTATATAATGTTTTGCCCTCATCTTGCTTTCTGTCAAAGATGTTTCATGGTTGTGCATTTGCTTCAGTCCAAGAATGCCAGTTTGCATTCTAGGAATATCATTTGATGATATTATGTCACACTGACAGCCCTTTCTGCGTGATGATGGCACTTTCAGCTATGATATCACTTCCAGGTTAATGACATCACTGCTGGTGGGTTCCAACATGAATGCCATTCTAAAAAGTGGGTCCTGGTCTAAAATGTTTGAGAACCGCTGCACTGTCACTTTCCCCACTGAGCCATGGGGAAGAATTTGGTCACAGACAGGTTTGAGAGCACAGTCGGGTGCCTCATTTGTGACTGACGGGCCTGTTGCGCGTGTATATAGTGGGCCGCACATAACGTCTGTGTGAACACCATTGACTGGTGCTGCTGTGGAAAATCCTGGCCCTTTTGCATAATTTGGCTGCAGAAATTCCACCGTTTTGTGCAGCCTCACTCTGAGCTGTGCACAACCTGCTGTTTTGCCACTTTTTTTTTTTCCGCCAGGCGGGATGGACGAGCCCAGCTTGGAGCAGATCAAAACCCAAGATAACCTGGAAGAGGACATTGATTTTGAGAAAGGTATTTGAATTTTAGGCAGAGTTGGTGCCAACGCACCCCTTCTTAAAATATGTGCCGAACTGTATTCTTTTTTTCAATGCCTTTTTGTCCCGTGCAGGATGCTTTTGTGAGTGTTGGGTTGTTTACAATTTGCAGGACCAAGGAAGCGGAAGGAGTGAAGGGACTGGCACTTTTATCTGTGTGGTCAAGTTGGTAGAGAGGGAGGGCAAAATAGAAATGGATTTGTCAATTTGCTAGTGCATTCCTCGCACTAATGATAATCTCGGTGTCGTTGGGATGGGGGGGGGGGAAATATAATCCTCCTCCCATATAATCCTGCCCCTACTCTTAGATCATCTGGGGGGGCCCCTTCTGACTGTGCCGCCACCAGGAGAGGTGAGAGGGATGGCGGCCAGGAAACGGACCTTCTTGGTGGTGGCCCCCCAACTTTGGAATACCCTCCCCTTAGAATTGAGAACTGCTCCCACTTTGGTAATATTTCGGTGGGGGTTGGACCTTTTTATTTCAACAAGCTTTTAATTGTTGATAGGCTGGCTGGTTTTTATACTCCTTTTATATTTTATGATCCACGGGGTTTGTTGTTTAAATTTTAATTATTTTAATATTGTTTTTAAATTACTGTTTTTAATTGTTAAATTGTATTTTCTTGTTGTAAGCCGCCTTGGGTGCCTTCGGGCAGAAAGGCGGGATATAAATTAAATAAATAATAACAACAGACGTAGAGTGAAAATTATGATCTTTTGTGGTCATTGATGCAGCGGTCAATGATTTGTTTGTTTTAATTTAAGATGTGCAGGAGACGAGCATCTATGCGTGTGTACTTGGTGCCAGGTACCTGCCTAGAGAGCAAAGAACCAGAACAATAATGTGGCCATTTAAAGGATTGATTGCAGGAGGCCACAGATCCACAAATGAAGGCGGCCACGTTTCTAATTTTCACCATGTAGTCTCCCTTCCCCCTCCCCCCACAACTCTTGCATTGGTTTGTGGACTTCAGCACTCCACATTTGAAAGGAGCATGTTTGTTGCTTAGTGCCATTTTAATGCCTCCAAAATAGAGATGGAAATGTTCCAGCTCTGAATCCTGGTGGAACAGCATAGGTTTCTGACTGTAGCCAACTCTCTGAATTCCTCAGCTTGGGGGAAAACCAGCTTTTGTGAAACAAAATCAAAGCTTCAGCTCCCTAACAGTCCTCAGCCACCCCATGATTGAGTTCCAACCAAGAGATCTTGTCAGTGATCCAGCTCGCTGTCTCACGGTTACCAAGCCCACAACTGGATTAACTAGCAATAAGAACCTCCTGATTGATTCACACTGCCTAAGAATCCGATATTTTATTTTATGGAGGAAAAGGGTAATTAAAACCTTTGATTTTTAGAGCCTTGTGTTGTTCATTCTTCCTTCACCCACTGCATCCTGCCCTATGAATTGTTTGCCTATGAATCGTTAACCCCTGGTTAACCACTAGTGTGTGAGGAAACCCCTGAAACCTCAGGAGGTGGTGATGGCATCTGGCCTTGGTGCCTTTAAAAGCGGATTGGACAGATTCATGGGGGGGGGGG
>JAJKFI010032561.1:0-13857 GCA_029204185.1 Lerista edwardsae | reverse complement strand
GGGCTGTCGATCACCCGGATGTCCCGCCCAGCGTTCCGGCAGCATAACACTGCTGGTTAAAATAATGCCATTAAGAGACATGATGCAAAAGGAGAAAGGAACAAGCAAATTCTGGGAAAACAAGCAAATTCAGGCATCGACTCTTTGATGCCATTACATAAAGAAAACTGACATCACAAAGGTATTTTGTATATCTTAAACCAGGGTTATTCAAACTGTGTGTTGGGACCCACTTGGTGGATCAAGACCTGATGTCAGGTGGGTTGCGGAAAGCTGGGAGCAGCCATCTTGGAAGCTGCAGACCTTATTCTGGCTACATCACTTTTGTGGGGGTTCGCAGTTTGAATTTTCAAGTGAGGGTTTTTAAAAAACTTTGTTTTTCTTTCAGTGCTATTACATAATATTTTGTCCTAACCTTGCTTTCTGTCAAGGGATGTTTCGTGGTTGTACAACTGCTGCAGTCCAAGAATGCCTATTTGCATTTCAGGAGTGTCATTTTATTATGTCACAATGACTGCACTTCCTACTTGATGATGTCACTTCCTGCCACAACGTCATGTCCAGGTTTAATGGTTTATCATTTCCAGTGCCATTCTAAAAAGTGCCATTCTAAAAAGTGGTGCCATTCTAAAAAGTGGGCACTGGTCTAAAAAGTTTGAAAACCACTGTCTTGAATTATTTTTGCTCTGCCTTTCCCTTTTGCAATAAAAGGTCCAAGAGGTATAAACACATCTCCTATGCTTTCGGTGAATACGTGCAGAGGAAGCAGGATTTAATTGTATCCATTGGCCAGACCTACAGTCTCCAGAATTCACTTTTCTTGATGGTCATAGAATTGGGCAGACCCTGCACCCTGGACAGCTCCTCCGTGCAATTGGAAATCCCAGTATAGTGACACATGTGGGTTGTGTGGCGGGGGGATGCCTGCAGGGTACGTATAGCCAGCATAGACAATCCTGTTCCCCTCCATTCAGCCCCGGAATATGCAAGGTCTGTGCATCATGTGGGCGCACACTCAACTAAAGTTTGCAGATGACGCTAAACTTTTCTGGGTGGTGAAAACCAGACGGGATTGTGAAGAGCTCCAGAAGGATCTCTCCAAACTGGGAGCGTGGGCAGCAAAATGGCAGATGCGTTTCAATGTAAACAAGTGTAAAGTGATGCACACAGGGGCCAAAAATCAACATAGGTTAATGGGTTCTGAGTTGTCTGATCAGGAGAGAGATCTTGGGGCGCTAGTGGACAGCTCAATGGTGTCGGCCCAGCGTGCGGCAGCAGTGAAGAAAGCCAATTCCACGCTTGGGGTAATTAAAAAAAGGCTTGAGAATAAAACGGCCAATATTATTATGCCATTGTACAAATCGATGGTAAGGCCACATCTGGAGTATTGTGTACAGTTCTGGTCGCCACATCTCAAAAAGAACATGGTGGAACTAGAAAAAGTGTGGAAGAGAGCAACCAAAATGATTACTGGGCTGGGGCATCTCCCTTATGAGGAAAGGCTAGAACGTCTGGAGCTCTTCAGTCGAGAAATAGGCATCTGAGGGGGGACATGACTTGAGACATACAAAATTTTGCAAGGGATGGATAGAGTGGATGGGTGTGTGTGCAATTTTTCTTCTCTCACAACACGAGAACCAAGAGAACTCAATTAAAATTGAGTGTTGGGGAGTTAGAACAGATAAAAGGGAATTGCCCAGTCTGTGGAAATCCTTGCCTCAGGATGTGGTGATGATCGGGCCTAGATTCCTTTAAAAGGGGCTTGGACAGATTTCTAGAAGGAAAGTCCATCAAAGGTTACGGATCATAATGGGTATGTCCAATCTCTTGGTTTTCAAAGTAGGCTACCTCAGAATGCCAGGTGCAGGGGAATGGCAACAGGGTGCAGGCTCCCTGAGGCATCTGGTGGACCACTGTGAGATACAGGAAGCTGGACTAGATGGGCCTCTGGCCTGAACCAGTGGGGCTGTTCCTATGAGTACATGTCTGAAGAGGAGCATCTGGTTCTGGTGGCTGTCAAAGAGAAATGCTATAGAGAATCTGGACTGGCCACCAGTGTGTTTACCTCAGAATTTACCTCAGAATGCCTGATGCAGGGGAATGGCAACAAAGTGCAGGTATGTGCTCCCTGAGGCATCTGGTGGGCCACTATGAGATACAGGAAGCTGGACTAGATGGGCCTTTGGCCTGATCCAGCAGGGCTCTTTTTATTTTCTTAATATAAGAGAAGCAGTCCTAAGAGGGAAAGAGCCATACCAGTATGTGTACATGAAAAAATTTGCAAAATTTCCTCCCCCCCCCCAGTTTATCACAGCATCCACAACCTTTCTCTGTTGTCTCACCGAAGCCTAGTTTTTTTCATTGTGAGCCTCTTCGGGCAGAGACCTTTCATCTGTTGCAAAGCACCTTGTACATGGACAGCACAGTAACAACAGCAATAATAATAATTGAGAATTGATGATGTCCAGGCTGACAGAGAATATGAGAGTCACTGTTAAGGAATCAGCATAACAGGCCTGTTCATCTCTCCAGCCCTGTCCTGCTGCTTATTTCCTCACTGGGGAGAGCAGGGACAAAACTCAGCGAGGCAAAGGAAGGAAGCAGCCCTACAGTCTCTTATGCTGTGATCTGACCCAGATCACAAGGACTGGCCATTACTACTGAAGATAAATATGTACAGGCATGTCCCAGTATCCACTGATTCAGTATTCATGGTTTCAGTTATCCACAGTTACCATGGATACGGATATGCCTATTAAAAAGATAGAGGAACATTAAACAGATACCTTTTTGTTGTTGTTGTTGCAGCAAAACCACTTATGTTCCCCTATCTTTAAAAACGTACCCAGTATTCACGGATGTAGGTATTCATCGGGGGGGGGGGGGTAGCCCCGGACGATAAAAGTTACAAATGCACCACATACATATGCATATGTATCTATCATAAATATAAAAACAGATCACATCTTGTTTTCAGGATCACATTTCTCTGAATACAAATTTGGCAGCAGCATACAAAGCCCTCTGCTATTCCTAATACCAGCTTTCCACTGGGTCTTTTTTCTCTCTCTCAAAAGTCTTCCGTCTCTCAAATATACTCTTCTAAGCTTCTCAAATAGAAATAAAAGGAGAGAAGCTGCAAGAGGATTTTCTGCGATGCCTCCCACTTTAAGAAAATGGGAATTCCATGGCACATCAAAATGAGAAACGCATTGCAGTTCTGAGACACCCCAAACCCTGTCTACGTATGTACACAACCCTTCCAACAGATGCATTAGATAGCTGATCAGCTCACAATGCCCATGAACATACCTGGAGCCAGATATTGCTCCGCCTAGTTCAGTATTCTGTCAACACTGACTGGTGGCGGACTGCGATCTTTCCCAGACGCCCCTGGGATTGAAACTGGGACTTTCTGCATGCAGGGCACATGCTCTGTCAGTGAGCTATATGGCCCCATTCCTAATCAGGCAACACCCCCAAGTCCCCCACGCTTTATCCTGTGATGCATCTATATCGATTTAGGTACAGCACATACCCGATTGCCTCTAAGAGTACAGATCAACCCAAGTGGGAAGGTCTCTTAGATCCATCCCACAATGCATCTGCAAGGTCCCACTGAGACTCAGGCCAACTCTCCCCACTCCACGCAGTTTGGTCATCCAGTCCCATGATGCATCACTGCTCACACATGCCAATTGTGCCCGCGGGTTCTTCCTTTGCCTGTCCACTCACCGACTGCTGCTTCTGTTTTCGGAGCTCGTGCCTCCTTTCTTCAGCCCAGGACCCGGACAACCACCACGGAGGAGGCGGGGCAAGTTTGCACAAGCTGATTTGCATACGTTTGATTTGCATAAACTGCCCGGCAACACGAAGCCTATTGGCTGAGCTGAGAGATGACGAAGTTATCCTTGGAACGATGAGATACGTTTGGAAAAAAAACGGGAAGCCAGGGGGAAGCGGTTTTATTTGCATAGCGCACTGCCATTGGCTAACACTCGTTCATTCGCGAACTCAGCTCTTTGGTTTAGAACCATGTTTAGAACAGATTTGAAAACACAAAATTCGTTTCCCTTCCAACAGCCACTTCCGCTGTCTCTAACCGGACTTCCGCCCTTACTTGATTAACCAATCATAATCCCGTTTTTCAGTGGCAAGCATAAAGATATGATAATCCCAGAGCAATGCACCTCAGTAGATCAATGGGGTACTTCTGGGTTATCACTAGCAAAGTCATTTTTAACTTCCCTCAGAGGGCGGCCCATAGAAATCAATTGAGAACTTCAGGATTTTAGCGTTGCCGTGACAGGGTAGAGCAACCAGTGAAAATAAAGACTTCAAATAAAGTCTTTATGAAGTCCATCCTCTTGCTAGTGCTGGTCTTACTGACTGTGTGTAGTTGTTCCGAACGAAACAGGATGGCACTGCTCTAGCCATTACATCTCTATGGTTCAAAAAACCGCTTTGACGTTCGCCGCCATTTTTGCCGTTCGTTTTCCGTCGACGTGGCTGAAGCTTCCGCCATCAGCACGTTGCCCCAAGAGAGAGCGCTTCCGGGTTAGAGAGCAACCTGCCTCTGTGCGGGTCCTGGCCGCAGAGATGGAGCAGGAGAGGATAGGTGAGCCCAGGGGCGTGGTGGGCGCCGCAGCTGGTTGTCATAGAGACGCACCTGCTCCAACACGGTCCTCCTTGTCCTCCTCCTGCAACTTAGCTGTGGCTATTTCCTTATTAGTGAGCAGCCTGTAATAAGATTCTATCCCGTCCTCACTTGCTATTTTCCTTAAGCGTTATTAAGAACCTGGTGGCTGGAACTTATACAGTCTTTTTGTGGAGATGGATGCCTGGGATGGACAGAGGGATGTTCTTTTCCCTCTCTCACAGCATCAGAACCAGGGGACATCCACTAAAATGGAGTGTTGGGAGAGTGAGAACAGATAAAAGGAAATACTTTTTTCACCCAGCATGACATTAGCTTGTGGAACTCCTTGCCACAGGAGGTGGTGATGCATCTGGCCTAGGGACTGGACAGATTTCTGGAGGAAAAGTCCGTTGCAGGCTACAGGCCATGATGGGTGGTGCAACCTCCTTATTTTAGCAGCAGGCTACCTCAGAATGCCTGAGGCAGGGGAGTAACAAGGAGATGCAAGTGTTCTCCCTTAACTTGTTATAATTTGTGGAAGTCCTTGCCACAGGAAGTGGTGATGGCATCTGGCCTGGGTTGCTGTAGAAGGGGATTGGACAGATTTCTAGAAGAAAAGTCCATCACAAGGTACAAACCATGATGGGTGCGTGCCACCTCCTGGTTTTAGAAGTTGGCTATGACTGAATGTCAGGTTCAAGGGAATGGCAACAGGATGCAGTCTGTTGTCTTGTGTGCTCTCTAGGGCATGTGAGAACCTGTGAGAACCAGGAAGCTGGACTAGATGGGCCTTTGGCTTTATCCAGCGGGGCTCTTCTGATGTTTGTACGAACTGCAATTTAATGGACCCTAACCCATTAGAAGCAACATATTGAGCTTGCTGTGGGGGGACTGATATATACACATCCATAATAATCATGCTTCCCCATGACTCCTTTTATCTTATGGCTCCAACATTTTGCTGTTGCTGCCACAGCCATGATTTTTCCTTCAAAGCCCCGCCACTTGCTGAAAGGTGTGTTGGAATAAAAAGATTGCACACGTTTGCAAAGGGAGACTAAAAGGCTGTTAATAACTTTATTAAACCAAGAAGACCTTTTCTTTTCTAGATCAGCAGGAAAGTAACTAACAGAATCCTATTAGCTGAGTGACAGGGAGAAATTAAACAAGTATATGTATTTCTATGGGTATGGGTTTTTTTGTGATATTTTTTCCACAATTTCTTGATTGAGATAGCAAATTGCGGTTATGTGTTTTTATTCTACATTCTCAATCTAAGTTCTCATTTTTATTCATGTTAAATGCTTTAAAAGTGTACCAGGTAGATGATACAGGTGATATAGCGTCATCAGATGCAGTCACAGCATTATTTCTAATTGGGAAAAGTAGTCTATTTCAATTTTTGGAAAATATCTTAAAGCACCAAAACGCAGTGTTTTGTGTTTTTATTCAGATATTTTAACTGCCAAAAGGCGGTTGTTAACGCCCAAAAAGTGGTTTTCAACTACAAAACACCCCCACTTATTTCTTGTTGTGGGCTCAGGAGTCTGTCTTGGAACAGAGTCTGCAGCCAGTCTGCCCTATTTTCTTCATTGCGGTAAAAAACTGAAATGCAGTTGACTGTCCATGCAGACGGCACTTCTGTGTTTTGCATCAATCTTACACAATAACAAGGTGAAGGTCAAGGAAAAAGCGGTGATTAATTTTCAACATGTCTTTTTTTCCCCCCTCCAAGTCTTGCCCTCTAGGGGGCCCCTGGAGCTGCCTCTCTCAATTCTGGAGGTTGGGTGCGCTGGCCATTTCGAACTCATCACCCAAGAGCAAGGGCCCCATGGAGATGGATTTCCACTCACCACGGTAAGGGTTATGGGTGCCCCCTTCCAAACTAGGAACAGGAAAGCCGCATAAGCAGTGGTAATAGGGAACAACCCACTCCTGCTGGTGCCCAGGAATTGTTTGAATTTCCAAACTCCCAAGGTGGTTCTGATTTAAAGCTCTTACTTTAAAAACATTGAAATAAACATAATTGCAAACCAAAAGTTTCATATGTATTTATCTAAAAATAAGAGGGACATGGTGGCGCAGCGAGTTATTCCGCTGTTGCTGGGCTTTCGACCGCATGGTTGGGAGTTCGAGACCGCACAACAGAGTGAGCTCCCGTTGCTTGTCCCAGCTCCTGCCAACCTAGCAGTTCGAAAGCACCTAAAAATGCAAGTAGATAAATAGGGATCACTTCGGTGGGAAGGGAACGGCGTTCCGTGCACTACGGCGTAGAGTCATGCAGGCCACATGATCGGACAAAAACGCCGGCTCTACAGGCTTTGAAACGGAGATGAGCACCGCCCCCTACAGTCTGTCACGACTAGACCATTCGGTCGTGGGGAAACCTTTACCTTAAAAATAAGAACGAGGTGGGGATTAAAGGTAGATCCTGGGTTTTCAAAGGTTAAAGACTACTAAAGTGAGTTGGGACCTACTTGGTGGGTTGTGACCTGATGTCAGACGGGTTGTGGAAAGCTGGAAGCAGCCATCTTGGAAGCAGCAGATCTTACTCTTGCTGCATTCCTTTTGTGAGTGTTAACAGTTTGAAGGGAGGGGTTTGAAAAATTAGTTCAGTGCTTTTGCATAGTATTTTGTCCTAATCTTGCTTTCTGTCAGAAATCTTTCATGGTTGTGCAATTGTGCAGTCCAAGAGTGCCAGTTTACATTCCAGGAGTGTCATTTGATGATGTCACAATGACAGCACTTCCTGCTTGATGATGTCACTTCCGGTCATGACATCACTCCCGGTAGGCCCTGACAGGAGTGCCATTCTAAAAAGTGGGTCCTGGTGCTAAAAGGTTTGAGAGCCAGAGGACTGCTATTCTAGAACGTAATACAAAATGAAAAATTAATGTCCTGTTGTTTCTCCCCTTGGCTTTTCATCGCTACTACTTCATCCCCACTTTATAAATTAAAAAAGAAGAAGCTCCCTCCAAACTAAACAACCTTCAAAAGGAGAAGGATGATACTGCAGCTTCCCTTAGGTAGAGATGTGGCCTGGTTCTGCCCATAACCAGAGGCAGATCTAAGGGAGGGCAAAGCTCAAGGTTTTGCAAGAAGCCTTACCTTGCAGTGGACATCACTCCTCTCCTGCACCGTTTTAGCCAATCCTCACAGGGAACAGCAACATCTTGACATTGCTTACTGGCTACAGCAGCAAGGGAGAGGGGGGATTTACATGACAGGGGAAGGCTCCTTGCAACACTTAGAGCTTTGCCCTCCCTGTAGATCCGCCTCTGCCCATAACTCTGGTGCGTAGCTGCGACGGAGGCACTTTAAGCAACTTGGTGATGGTGCCTCGGAATTCAGAGTGTTTTGCTCAGTTGTGCATGGGACTGTGAGACTATGGGCAGAATCCTATCCAACTTTCCAGCACCGGGGTAAGGGCAAGGCAGCTCTGAGGTTAGGGGACAAACACTCCCTGACCTTGGAAAGACCTCCATAACTATTATGGATGCAGCCAGTGGTGTCATCCAAATGATTTAGGAACAGGTACTCACTTTTGATTGGCACTTGTCAGGGTCCGCCCACCGGAAGTGACGTCATAAGCTGGAAGTGAGGTCATGGCAGGAAGTGAGGTCATAGCCAGAAATGATGTCATGATGCCGCCGCCACCACGCTGCCTGCCTGCCTCCTCACAGAAAGTGCAGGCAACGGCTGTGGGCGTGTAGTACGCATGCGCAGCTGCTGAGCCAACCAGCCGACAGGGCCAGCTTCGAGTGGGCGGGGCCAGCTCAACTTCTAGGAACCGGTACTCACGTAGCGGTGCGTAGTAGGTGCATGACATCACTGGATGCAGCGCTTGCCCTATTGGCACAGCTATGTCAGTGACGGAAACTTGGTTAGGATTTGCGCCTTATGATGGTGGCTTGCAAGGGGCAAAATAGTCTCTCATCTTAGGAAGAGGAAACAGCTTTTTATGGATTTGTGTACTTCACCCCCACAGTTGCCCCACGGGCTGCCCCCGTATGCCGAGGACCTGGCAGCTGAACTGGAGCAGCGCTTTCTCAGCAGCCCCGATTGGCTTCCCCTCCATCACTTTGAACGCTCTCACAGGTGAGGTGTCTGCAGCCAGGGCCAGGTGCAAGAAGGAGCCTCCTGTGTGCAGATCGTCTCCTCTTGCAGACTGAGCAAACCCCACCATGAATGCGAATGATCACTACGTGGTGGTGGGAGCTGTGTTGGCCGCTGGTGGGAGGGAGAGGGTTAACCTCACCATCTTTCTGGAGGCAGGTTCTGGCCCCGCGAGAAAGACATCGAGTCACTTTTCCAGCTGGACGTGACGCCGGTGCATTCCACACTGCAGGCCGAGCGCAACCCGACAACGGGAGAACTGCTGGGTTTCAAGGAGGTGAGGACTGCGCTTTCCCTTGTCTCTGAAATAGCATCTTGAGAAGCAGTTCATAGGGGCTCAAGGGCAGAGGCAGATCTAAGGGAGGGCAAAGCTCTAAGTTTTGCAGGAAGCCTTACCTTGCAGTGGACATCACTCCTCTCCTGCACCGTTTTAGCCAATCTTGGCGTTGCTTACTGGCTACAGCAGCAAGGGAGAGGAGGGATTTACAGGACAGGGTAAGGCTCCTTGCAATACTTAGAGCTCTGCCCTCCCTGTAGATCCGCCTCTGCTCAAGGATCGGCCAGTGTACTATTCAGGATCAGGTCGGGGGAGACTAAGGGCTCAGTTTTGTTTGACATTCCAGCACAGATGTAGCCACAAGGTAAAGGAACAAATATTCTCTTCCCTTGAGAGGGCCTCCATGACTGCCCTCCCACGGCAGGTTGCAGTGTGCAATCCATAAGCACAGCTGCATCAGCACTGGAAGATTGGCTAGGATTTGGGCCTTGGAACATAACATGCTGGATCAGGCCAAGGCCTCCAGCTTCCTGTATCTCTCAGTGGCCCACCAGATGCCTCAGGGAGCACACAAGACAACTAGATTACTGCATCTCGTTGCCACTCCCTTGCACCTGGCATTCGGAGGTAGTTTACGTCTAAAGTACGGCGGTTGCACTACCCATCATAGCCTGTAGCCCGAGATGGACTTTTCCTCCAGAAATCTGTCCAATCCCCTTTTAAAGGCCTCTAGCCAGATGTGGGAAGGAGTTCCACAGGTTAATTACCCACTGGGTAAAAAAGTATTTCCTTTTATCTGTTCTTACTCTTCTAGCACTCTCTCAATTTTTGTGGATGTCCCCTGGTTCTGGTGTTGTGAGAGAGGAAAAAGAACCTCCCTCTATCTACTCTATCCATCCCATGCATTATTTTGCATGTCTCAGTCATGTCCCCCCTCAGGTTCCTTTTTTCTAGGCTGAAGAGCCCCAAACGCTGCAGTCTTTCTTCGTAAGGGAGGTGCCCCAGCCCCGTAATCATTTTCCTCACTCTCTTCTGCACCTTTTCCAGCTCCGCCATGTCCTTTTTGAGATGCGGCGACCAGAATTGGACTCAGTACTCCAGATGTGGCCTTACCATCGATTTGTACAATGGCATAGTAACACTTGCCATTTTATTCTCAATCCCATGTTTAATTACCCCAAGATAACCCTAAAATAGCCTAAGATAAGCGGCCATCACGTTGCTACTGTGCCCAGTCTGGGAATGGGAGGGTTGCAGCAGAAGCCGGCAGGGCCTTTGGTGTGGCATCGCCTCCCTTCTCCCAGAATGCACCTCTCCTGCCACCAGGTGCAGAACCCTCTCTCTTGCTTGATCTTGGAAAGAGTTGCATGGATTCAAAGCTCTTAAACCGTCTGGCTCCTTCTCCAGCCAGATGTGCTTTTGCCTTGAATATGAATGGAGTTTCTAAGAATCGTCAGAAGAAACTGTCTGGCAGGCCAGGGACAACCTGTGCCTGCCTCCTTATGCTTTTCCTGTCCTAACTTCCATTCCAGGCTCTGGTGGACAATACGGGCTTATCAGCCAAGAATTCGCTCTCCTTCCAGCGCGCACCTGGTCCCCCAGCTGAAGCTCTGCGAGGCAGTGCCACCAATTATCCCTTCTGGCCAGGTATGGGTCTTTTATGCACATAGCCCTGGGCAGGATAATAATAATAACAGTACTTGTATTTGTATACCGCCTTTCTTAGGTCACCAGATTTCTCTAATGACTGTAACTCAAGGTGGTTTACATAGGCAGACTTTATTCAGAAACCCGAAGGTTTTTACAATTTTTATAGAAACGTTCTATCTTCCAAGAACTACACACATACAGACGGATCTTTCTGGATTTAGTCCTTCTTTCTGGCCACCTGTTTGTTTTCTTGCTGGCTGATAAGCAGCTTCCCTGCTCCCACCAGAAAAGCGGCTGAACTTTGGCCCAACTCCCCCTCTCACAAGGCAGCTGGATGTTACTGCTATCGCAGTGTTATTCAAACTGTAGGTCGAGACCCATTTGGTGGGTTGCAACCTGATGCCAGGTGGGTCTCGGAAAGCTGGGAGCAGCCATCTTGGAAACTGCAGACCTTATTTAGTCTGCAGAAGATTTAGCTGAGAGGGTTAATGCCTCCGTTTGCCTGAAGATAAGATAAGAGCTGAAGATCTGAAGGTCGCCAGTTCGGGACAGCCGGAAGTCTCTGTGAGCGGCAGACCTCGTAATTGCAACTGATTAACAGCTGAGCTTCGGCTGCCTTGTGTGAGGGGGAGTTGTGCCAAAGTTCAGCCGCTTCTCTGGTGGGAGCAGGGAAGCCGTTTATCAGCCAGCAAGAAGACAAACGGGTGGCCAGAAAGAAGGACTAAATCCAGAAAGATCCATCTGTGTGTGTGTAGTTCTTGGAAGATAGAACGTTCCTGTAAAAATTGTAAAAACCTTCGGGTTTCTGAATAAAGTCTGCCCATGTAAACTGCCCTGAGTTATAGTCACTAGAGAAATCTGGTGACCTAAGAAAGGTGATATATAAATCCAAGTATTCTTGTTATTATTCTTGTTATTATTCTTGTTATTATTATTCTTGTTATAGTCCTTTTGTGAGTGTTTGAATTTTCAATTTTTTTTCAATTTTGTTTTCAGTTCACTGCTCTTATATAATGTTTTGCCCTCATCTTGCTTTCTGTCAAAGATGTTTCATGGTTGTGCATTTGCTTCAGTCCAAGAATGCCAGTTTGCATTCTAGGAATATCATTTGATGATATTATGTCACACTGACAGCCCTTTCTGCGTGATGATGGCACTTTCAGCTATGATATCACTTCCAGGTTAATGACATCACTGCTGGTGGGTTCCAACATGAATGCCATTCTAAAAAGTGGGTCCTGGTCTAAAATGTTTGAGAACCGCTGCACTGTCACTTTCCCCACTGAGCCATGGGGAAGAATTTGGTCACAGACAGGTTTGAGAGCACAGTCGGGTGCCTCATTTGTGACTGACGGGCCTGTTGCGCGTGTATATAGTGGGCCGCACATAACGTCTGTGTGAACACCATTGACTGGTGCTGCTGTGGAAAATCCTGGCCCTTTTGCATAATTTGGCTGCAGAAATTCCACCGTTTTGTGCAGCCTCACTCTGAGCTGTGCACAACCTGCTGTTTTGCCACTTTTTTTTTTTCCGCCAGGCGGGATGGACGAGCCCAGCTTGGAGCAGATCAAAACCCAAGATAACCTGGAAGAGGACATTGATTTTGAGAAAGGTATTTGAATTTTAGGCAGAGTTGGTGCCAACGCACCCCTTCTTAAAATATGTGCCGAACTGTATTCTTTTTTTCAATGCCTTTTTGTCCCGTGCAGGATGCTTTTGTGAGTGTTGGGTTGTTTACAATTTGCAGGACCAAGGAAGCGGAAGGAGTGAAGGGACTGGCACTTTTATCTGTGTGGTCAAGTTGGTAGAGAGGGAGGGCAAAATAGAAATGGATTTGTCAATTTGCTAGTGCATTCCTCGCACTAATGATAATCTCGGTGTCGTTGGGATGGGGGGGGGGGAAATATAATCCTCCTCCCATATAATCCTGCCCCTACTCTTAGATCATCTGGGGGGGCCCCTTCTGACTGTGCCGCCACCAGGAGAGGTGAGAGGGATGGCGGCCAGGAAACGGACCTTCTTGGTGGTGGCCCCCCAACTTTGGAATACCCTCCCCTTAGAATTGAGAACTGCTCCCACTTTGGTAATATTTCGGTGGGGGTTGGACCTTTTTATTTCAACAAGCTTTTAATTGTTGATAGGCTGGCTGGTTTTTATACTCCTTTTATATTTTATGATCCACGGGGTTTGTTGTTTAAATTTTAATTATTTTAATATTGTTTTTAAATTACTGTTTTTAATTGTTAAATTGTATTTTCTTGTTGTAAGCCGCCTTGGGTGCCTTCGGGCAGAAAGGCGGGATATAAATTAAATAAATAATAACAACAGACGTAGAGTGAAAATTATGATCTTTTGTGGTCATTGATGCAGCGGTCAATGATTTGTTTGTTTTAATTTAAGATGTGCAGGAGACGAGCATCTATGCGTGTGTACTTGGTGCCAGGTACCTGCCTAGAGAGCAAAGAACCAGAACAATAATGTGGCCATTTAAAGGATTGATTGCAGGAGGCCACAGATCCACAAATGAAGGCGGCCACGTTTCTAATTTTCACCATGTAGTCTCCCTTCCCCCTCCCCCCACAACTCTTGCATTGGTTTGTGGACTTCAGCACTCCACATTTGAAAGGAGCATGTTTGTTGCTTAGTGCCATTTTAATGCCTCCAAAATAGAGATGGAAATGTTCCAGCTCTGAATCCTGGTGGAACAGCATAGGTTTCTGACTGTAGCCAACTCTCTGAATTCCTCAGCTTGGGGGAAAACCAGCTTTTGTGAAACAAAATCAAAGCTTCAGCTCCCTAACAGTCCTCAGCCACCCCATGATTGAGTTCCAACCAAGAGATCTTGTCAGTGATCCAGCTCGCTGTCTCACGGTTACCAAGCCCACAACTGGATTAACTAGCAATAAGAACCTCCTGATTGATTCACACTGCCTAAGAATCCGATATTTTATTTTATGGAGGAAAAGGGTAATTAAAACCTTTGATTTTTAGAGCCTTGTGTTGTTCATTCTTCCTTCACCCACTGCATCCTGCCCTATGAATTGTTTGCCTATGAATCGTTAACCCCTGGTTAACCACTAGTGTGTGAGGAAACCCCTGAAACCTCAGGAGGTGGTGATGGCATCTGGCCTTGGTGCCTTTAAAAGCGGATTGGACAGATTCATGGGGGGGGGGG
>JAJKFI010032558.1:0-10673 GCA_029204185.1 Lerista edwardsae | reverse complement strand
CTTTCTTTCTTGCTTTCTTTCTTGCTTTCTTTCTTGCTTTCTTTCTTTCTTTCTTTCTTTCTTTCACATGCGCAGTGGTCTTTGGCCTGCTCTGGTCTTGTTGCATTGTGTGTTCTTGCTGCCAAAAACATGCTTCAACAAAAATAGAATGAGATGAGGCCTGGAATGGGCTGAAGACCGCTGTACAGGGTTTCTGGCTACAGGCTTTTTGTGTAAAAAAAATAGAATTGAAAGCTTGACAACCTGGAAGTTTTGGAAGTGACATAATGGTGTCATCATGTCACCGCCAAAACTTCTGGGTTGCTGATCTCCATGGTGAAGCTGGGTTGCAGGGTGGGAATGTGGGAACCCTAAACCACTGGTTTAGCTCATTTCCTTTACTTGGGATATATTTGTAGAACATGTACTTTCTCAATAAGTTGGAGAGGGAACCCTTATGTAGTTTTGAAAAATTAAAGGTAAAGGTTTTCCCATGACCGAATGGTCTAGTCGTGACCAATTGTAGGGAGTGGTGCTCATCTCCGTTTCTAAGTCTGTAGAGCTGGCGTTTGTCCGAGGACAAACTTCCGTGGTCTTGTGGCCGGCATTATACACCGTAACGCATGGAATGCCGTTACTTTCCCACCGAAGTGGTCCCTATCTATTGGCATTTTTACATGCTTTTGAACTGCTAGGTTGGCAAGAGCTGGGATAAGCAACGGAAGCTCACTCCATCGTGCAGTCTTGAACTCCCAACCTTCCGGTCAGAAAGCCCAGCAGCAGCGGTTTAACCCACGGTGCCACCACGTCCCTCCATTTGAAAAATTAGCAAAATTATTTCAAATTATTTGAAAAATTATTTCAAAAAATAATTTGAAAAATAAGTAGCCCCCATATTATTGCTCCTTTCCAAAACCCATGTGTTATATAGCTGACAGCAGCAGTACAATTTGTTTTATAGGCAGTTAAAAACACATTATTGCTGAAGTGCTGTGGTTTATTTGTATTTTTAAGATATTTTACCCTCCTTTTTTTAAAAGTAGGAGTTGCACTCTCTAGCACGTAGGTTAACATGTTCAGAATTAGACCCTTGATCATAGGCCATTACTTATTCTTACTCAATAATTCTAGTTATGCCTAATGAATTTTGAAAAAAAGCTAGTTATCTTCCAGTTCCTTCAAAGCAGTGGTTACCAAACCTTTTGGACTACTGCCTCTTTGGTTCCATAAAGCTAACCCTAGAACCCTCTGCCCTATAAAAAGAATTATTCAAAATAGCAATTTGCACAATCCATTAAGAAACACAAGAATAAAATTCAAAGCATTAACAGTTAATTGCCCATTTATTCAAAATTCAATTGAAACGTTTCAGTATAATTTATTCAACAAAGTTGATGAACTTGATCCAGTGATAGCAGTTTTTCAAAGTCTGGTAGTCATTTAGCAAGATTCTTAGACACCACATTTAGTAACTACTTCCCTGTTCAGTAAATTCTTAACGTGTTAGATGGGCTTGATGAAGTTATACCAGTTGTCCAATGTCTGAAAATCATGCCCTTCCCCTGCTTGTTGGCACTTTTTAAAAGTCATCAATAGTTTAGTGCTGTTCCTGACATTTTGTCAAATTCATGCTAGTTTGGTGGTAGACTTTTTGAAGGAAATCCATCAAGTATTTTTTTAGCTATTGTCTTTTATAGTTTCACCATTTTTAATGGTTGATTGTACAGGGGCCGTAGTTATCGCCCCCCCCCCTCCAGACCTGTCTAGTGATCTGATCAAATCCCTGATCAAATCCCAAATCTGTGGATTCCAACATCTGCAGATTTTAGTATCCATGGGAGTTCCAGGAATGGAGCCCCAGAAATAATGTGGGCCTGCTGTACAGGAATTTGTAATGTAACACATGTCTACTTGTGACATTAAGAACTATCCTTAAGAAGAAGCTGAACAAAGCCATTTCTGCTGGTTGATTAGGAAATCAATCCTGGTGTAGGAAATGAGTCCCCTTCACATCTGTAGTTGCAAGAATTGTGTGTCATGTTCTTTTAAACGTCTTGCATATGGCAGTGGGTGTGTTATGGGAAATCTGTGGCAGGATTTGCCTTGAAGTACAGTTCCTGGAATTTGATTGGGATTTTGGTTCCTGAGAATGGTAATCCATTGCCTGTTTGTAATTGTTTTACCTCCACTCTTCTTTCTCCCCCTTGTTGCTTTGTCCTTCAGGAAAAGCAGTACAGGTAGCCATGTTTTCATCTGACAGGTGAAGTGTTAAAATCCCACTCCTTGAGCTACAGTATATGGTTCCATTCAGTTTGGAGTGCCCTCACAGCTATTAACTGGAAGAAAATATTAGAGAAAGGCTACCGGGGTCTCCTGTTTCGTTTGACCCTTAGGATAGTTCAAGATAAGAATTTTTCAGGTCAGGGTGGTTCAACTTTGGACCCCTGGCTTTGCCAGCCCAAAAGTATTTGGTGGTGACATGTTTACTTCCAGTTATTTCTACATTGTAAGCTTGCTGAAGTCATTTTGCAGGTTCAGGAAGTAAGCAGCAGAGATGGGTAGGGTGGGCCATTGTGATCTCCATTAAAGTGCTCAGAGAGCCTCCTGGAGCCTTTTAACAACCCGGTTTTCGCAAACATTGAAAGTGCTTGCTTGAAGACTACGGCAGGCATGGGGAGGTTTGTCCGTGCGCATCAGAAAACAGGTTGGTCCATGGATTTCATTATATGCCTTTTTTCCCCATCTGTGGTGCTTCTGGTAATAGAACTTTTGCGGATGCCATGGACAGAGGAACTTGGGCAGTACTGTATTAGTAGAAATATTTAGAATTAGGACTGACTGTTGTGTTTCTGATATTTATATCAAGTTTCTGTTCCCTGCAGGGAGAATCATGGGTCAGACCGGAAAGAAATCCGAGAAGGGACCAATTTGTTGGAGGAAGCGTGTAAAATCAGAATATATGCGGCTTAGGCAGCTCAAGAGATTCAGACGGGCAGATGAAGTAAAGGTAACTAAGACATCTAATCCCAATAATAAGGTATTAAAATGACTCTTATTTAGTATGAATTTGTTTTAATGCTATGGATTTGTAGTTAAATGTATACCTTTGTTTTGACTGAAACCACACACCTTGGTTCTGAGGAGAAGTTACCACGGCAGCTTTTAGCAGTAAGATTGTCTCTATTTCAGTAACAGCAGTTGTTCATACTGTGACCTCTGCAACTATTTCTCATCCAATGTTGTTCTGTCTTTTAGAAATGCTCAGGCATTCACATTAGAATAAATATTACACTCTGCATATACTCTGCATATTTTTCACCATTCTCAGTATAAGATTTGGAAAAGATTTTGTGACAGAACAGCAGTAATAAAAAAAGCAAAATGGGATTGTTGTCTTTGAACAGTGCACTACCATCCCATACCACTTTGTAAATGGCTTTTGAAAGTCCCCTTGGTTTTAAAAGTGAATTGCAATGTGATGAGTGGGGCTACAGTTAAAGAAATATTTGTTTAAAGGGTTTCTCGGGTGCAAGAACTAGTTGCACAATTCTTTGAATAACATCCAGTCTGTCTAAATCCAATCTAGTTTAAATGGTACATTTGTGGTTAGTTGATAATTCACATATTTGGATTGTATCTAAGGGTTATTACTAGCCACCACAGGAGTCCATTTCAAATTACTTGTGATTAATTTGCAGGTTGTTTTTGTAGTGTAGCTGTAGCATTCATATTGTTTAGATTGAAGGCACTTGCAATAGTGCCATTTTTCTCCAGAGCAGTGTATCTGAATGCAATAGCATGTGTAGCATGCCACAAAAGCATGTGGAGACTATTTCAACTTCAAATCCTCTGTAGTTCTCCCCTGAAATGTGTCCTTTTGACTGCCTGAACAGTGTGTACAACAGTGCCATTTTGAAAGAGGGCAGAAAACTACTTCATAGTTGCAAGCAGTGCATGATGGGATATCTTATGGTGTGGAAACCTTAGAACATTTGTGTTTTGAACCTCTCATGTATATCTCTTAGAGTCTACAATTTAGACTGAAAAACTCACATGGTAATGATCCACCTTTTTGCCATGGCTGTTGATATACTTGTGTTACGTGCAATGCTCAGATTAGGTCTAATTTTCACCAAATAACAGCAAAATTGCAATAAAGCAGCTTTGGAACATTAACAGTGTCAACAGTATAGACTACGTACTTGAATTTTAATTCCATTATAGTGGTAATAATTCATATTCTTATCAAATGTACCTCAAATATATTGGGTGCCATCAAAAGAGCATTCAAAGGAACTCTTCTGGAGTTTTCCTCCATATCTTCTCTTAAGCTCAAAAGCATGAAATAGCATATGACTCAATGTGAGGGACTGCAGTCAGAAATGAAAATGATGAATGTTTCAATGCTCTAGATGTGAGTGTGTGGCTTTTTTTAGTCCTGGTAATTATCACAATTCAGTTTATAATGTACTAATGTGGTAATTTAACACTGTGGACGTATTCCTGGAAAACTGCTGTATGAAACAGCTCTTTAGGAGGTAATTATAATACTGTTCTGAAGCAGATGTGTTTACAGTACCATACTCAGCAGTATGTTATGTCAGAACCTGATGCATAATTTATCACCTCTGCCATCACTCCTCCTATATAGTTGTCATGGAAGATGATGGGATTCTTTTTTAAATAGTACTTTAAAGTTACACCCAGGCTGAGGATGCTATAAGTGTTGTTGTTGTTCAGTCGCTAAGTCGTGTCCGACTCTTTGTGGACACGAACGAATCCCTGAAGTAGACCAGGAGTATTACCCTCACTTTGCGGATTAGGCTGAGAGGGAAAGAGAGAGAGAGAGGGAGAGAGAGGGAGGGAGAGAGGGAGAGGGAGAGGGAGGCGTCTCTAGAATTGCCAGGCGAGTGACTGAGCTGAGATTCCTGGCTCATAGTTCCTACTAAGAGATATTCAACAGAATTCAATATTGCTGTGCTGCTTTCATCATGTGAGGCCTATAGCATTGACATAATATAGTATGATATAATCCTACATGGGCATATTTTAATACATCATCCAATTTAAACATTCACTCACTGGTCCCAGTTGGTCCTGATCTGAGGCCGACCTGTACCTTTCAGATGTGACCAGAAGAGTCCTCTGGTCATGGCTGGGAGGTGGTCTTAGGCCCAGGGAGGCCACTTGTAGCCTCACTTGGCTTTTGAAAGCTCTTGGAAGGCTTTAGCAACACACATTTGGCTTTTGGAAAAACTGGAATTTCTAACGCCTTCTGGGGACCTCAGGCAATCTCCCAGGCACTGATGTCCCCACTCATGGAATTAATTATCCACAGTTTTCAGCATCTTCAGGGGTTCCGAGAACAGTATCTCTGTGGATGCTGAGGTTAGACTGCATTTTTGTTGTGGTGTCAGACCACCTGAAAGTATACTTTGGGAGACAGTTTTAAAAAAGCTGATGGTGAAATACCAGTATCTACTGAAATCTATGTATATAAATGTAGTAATTCTGCTGGTATGCAGTATTGCATTCCATAGTGACATGGGCATTGTTCTCTTCTATCCAAATAATTTAAGCAATTTTAAAATGGTGATTAATCTCAATAATATCTTAACATTTTATTTTTAGAGTATGTTTAATTGTAATCGTCAGAAGATACAAGAAAGAACAGAGATCTTAAATCAAGAATGGAAACAACGCCGGATACAACCTGTACACATCATGACTTCTGTGAGCTCATTGCGTGGGACCAGGGAGGTTGGTTAATATGATGTGTTGTAGAAATCCAGCTGCAAAGTTGTCATCTTTCTTTTTTCAGGAGGAAAGTTGGTTAGCGTTTCTCTATAAAATGGTTAACATGTGGTGGTCTTTGTTTTTGAGTAGAACAGTCCACATTGGAAGTGTCCTTCTTTGGAACTTGAAAGGCTTGTTTATTTGAAATGGACTGAAGGGAATGACTTGTTTACTTGAAATAGCGTGAAGGGAAGAAGCTTATCTTATATGTGATTAGCACTTGCTGTTCCTTCGCTAGACAAAAGCAGAAACTTCTTATGAGACTGATGAAGTTTCCATGTTTTGTTTAGTTGGGATAAGCAGCTTGACTCCCAGATTTCTCCTCAACATAGTCCCTGATTTCACACCTGACTGCCTTTTCTGTATACATTGTTAGCTTCCCCAGTGCCAGCTGGGTGAGTTCAGCAATTTTTTAAAAAGCCTGTCTTCTTTAGTATGAACTGCAACAAAATCTTACACAGAATATTTCCTTTCAACTCCGTGGTTGCTGACTGGTAGCCCAATCCTGAGCTGCCTGGCTACCCGAGTGAGCAGTAGTAGCCAGGCAGCTACTGCTGCATCCCGCGGTAGTCCTCTTTCCCCACAGTAAAGGCTCAGGTGGACAAGTGGTCTGCTCGCCTCTGTGCAGCAAGGGCCTCTGTTTATGGCCACGCGACCCTACACGAAGGTTGGGATCGGCAATGATGCTAGCTGCAGGTCCCAACCCTTGCCCAATAACTCCCTCCCGCCCTGAATCCCTGCGGCATCAGCAATGGGTGACCTTGCCTCTCACCAACATTGCATCGCTGATTCCAGATAAATGTCAGTGAATTACTGGAGTAGTTGGTGGTATGTATGGAATCCCTGAAGGTTTCTTTGCGATTCATATTAGTAAAAAGAGGAAAGTTCCACCATCTCAAGCAGGCAGGGTCAGATGATCTGAGTCTTGCTGGGGTGAGAGGCTCCCAGAAGTTCCCAGTTTGAAGAAAGCCTCCTCCTCCTCCTGGCAGTATGATGTTGCTTGGAAACTTCTGTATATGTGCTGAATGCTTAGTGGTCTCCATGTCTTTCCCCTCTTCTCCTCTTTTTTTTTGCCTTAGGTGCAATAGGGAGCGTTGACTGAGTCACCTTGTAACTCGCAGATAAGCTCAAATTTCCTTTTTCTCTGTGTCCTAATTTGTACAGAAGCGCTGCAGTGGACAGAGTCACAATTCTGCGACAATCAGCCTTTACTCAATATGGCCCCTCTTTTAACTTGGTTACCAGACAGGGTAACTAATAGTAAATTTGTTCTCTCTCTCTCTCAGCCCATTCCCCTTGTCCTATCTACCAAAGGGACTGGCAACCACCTGAGTGCCAACCTGAATTACAGTATCTCTTTCAACATGCATGTGTGTAGTCAGGCGAAAGTGGGGTGGTAACACTGAGAAGACTTACAACGTTCCCTGCAACTTGAACTGTGCGTCATGTGTGATGCATGATAAACATTCTTAATCTAGCAGTTAGAGCTAACTGCAATGCTGTTAGCGACATAAGGCAAATTGCACTTGGTCGCACCCACATCCCAGTAATACTATTACCATAGCAAATTTTCATCTTCCTACTTTGCCCGAATAATTACTAGAATGTAGGTCTACCATCAAAAGCTATATAGTGTGCAGCATTATGGGTGCATTATAATATACGTTATAGTATGGGTGTGTGAGAGAAAGGCGTGCACACATAGGGGTAATTGTGCAAACATCTTGAATAGTTATAAAACTGTCGACATTCTTAAGACTGTTCACATTTGTTATTGAATTAAAACTGTTCACATCCTTTGAAAATCTATACCCCTATTTGGTAAAGTCAGGCTATTGTTATCCTCTATAGTTTAACAATGGTTTACTACAAGTAATGTAATTTTATTTTCTCTTCAGTGCTCTGTCAGTAGTGACTTAGATTTTCCCAAACAAGTTATCCCTCTCAAGACACTGAATGCTGTTGCCTCAGTACCCATAATGTACTCTTGGTCTCCCCTTCAGCAAAATTTTATGGTAAGGAAAATATGTACACTAAATAACTGAAATGGAAGCCAACAAATTAATGTACTCTGCAGGACACAGGAGTATTTTGCTAATACTTGATCCTGTCTTTCTTGTGTTTGACAGTCTTCTTTGTATGTCATAACTGGTCCCTGATAAGATTAAATTATTTTATTCTTGTGTATAAATACTAGATTTAGTAGAAAGCACCTGACCTTCCCCAGATTGTTTGAAATTACGTTTGTTTGTCATCTAGTTGCAATTTTTGATGGCTCTTTATACCAGTCAGTTAACGTAGATGTCTTTTATTGCTTTATATTATATTGTAATATATAATGAATTTTAATATGCATTTTAATTGTTCAACTTTTATTATTAGCCACTTTGCGTTACCCATTAGGAACTAGAAAAACGAGATATAAATACTTCTAAAAAATACAATTTCCCTTTTGTCAGGACATATTTTAAGAAGAATTATGGCAAATTGACTTATGAATGTGGAGATTATTATATGTGTAAAAGTTTGCATATATTGTTATATTTGAATCAAATGTTTAAGGAAAAAGAGCTAAACAAAATACTGGCAGCTGAATGTTGCTTCACGTTCCTCCAAACTGCATCATTTCTTGAATGCTATATTTCTTGTAAAAAATACAAACTTGTGTTATCCTTTTGGGTAGTGATTTCTAAGACTGGCTGTAACACCTACTCATTTAAGAACAGCTCATCCTATTGCATTTGGGAGTAGAGGCCCTAACCCAGCCTTGCCCAATCTTATGCTGCCCTGGTACTGGACGGTACAACAGCACTGAAATGACTGCTGCTGTATCCTGCTGGGCCAGAACAGCAGTCGGATGTCTCCTTGGGGCAAGGGACCATTGGTTCCTTTACCCCAAGTAGAGCCTGGGTGGGCCCCAATGGGTCTAGTCGGATCTACGCTAATTCCACCCCCCCCCGAGAAGCCTCTTCGCTGAGCAGTAGACCCCTACTGCTTAAGTTGGTGTTAACTTTGCATGTTCCTTCAGTGTCTGGGTGGCACAGAGGCCTAGTGCCTCACCGCCAGCGCCGTGTGGTCCCTGCTGGTGACAAAGTGCCTTACAACATTTTTGCAACAGCTGTTGCCAGTAGACCACTGGCACTGCCCCAGCATAGGACCAGGCTGCCCATCTTCTCAGCTATGGGCCACATTCATTGAATTGAGAAGGGACAGGGTTGGTATGGAGAAAAAACAATTTAAGCAACATTTTCACGGACCTTGAGGTTGGTAATAATTTATCATAAATGGGCTTTTGAAAACTGGAGCATGTTGACATGTGACTGAAACAATTGCAAGGGAAACTTTTTCCCTATATTAGGAAACATTTTTAGAATTTTTAGAACTGGTTGTGTAGCAGTTTTTTTTTTTAAATTTTTAAATAAATATGCAAACCCTTCATGTATTTGAATGAAATCAGCTAGCTAACAACAATAAAAGAACATTTTAACCAGCATTTCAGGTGAATAGTTCATTCTTTAATAATAGATAAGCTTTTATAACTAGGGGCTCATCCTATTGAACTTTCCAGCACTGATGCAGCCATGCTAACAGGATGTTCACTGCATCCTGTGGTGGAGGGGCAGTCATGGAGGCCTTCTCAAGGTAAGGGAATGTTTGTTCTCTTAGGTCTGCATTATGGCTGCATTTGCTCTGGAAAACTGGCTAGGATTGGGTCCCAAATCATTGAGGGTGCAATCCTAACCTGGAGTTAGGCCAGCAAAGTTTGGCTGGCACAAGGGCCACCGTAAAGCACATTTGGACCACTCTCGGAGTCAGGGAGGATGGCACATGTCTGTGTGCTGACCTCTCTGACTCCGAGAGTGGCCCAAACATTCTTTACAGTGTCACTTATGCCAGCCAAACTTTGCTGGCCTAACTCCAGGTTAATAACAACCTTAATGTGATTAATACTGATGGACATCTTTGGACAGTAATAGAACATTACTTGCTGTGTGCCTTAAGAATAATACCGGTACAAGAGTTGGTTAGTCTGTGCAAATGATAAACAAAGAGAAGGTTCATTCTTGTCAGCAGCCCTCATGAGAATTGCTTCGAAGTGAACAGAATCACATTCATATTGCAGCACTGTGAACTGTTGCTTCTCAAGGAGGGCTGCATATGCAACCACTGTAGTGTTGGATTGTTGCAGCTTGAAACAGTATAGAAATTGTAGTGCATTTCTACAAAGGTATTGCCTGGCTACAACCCTCCCAGTGGTTCTGCCTGATCACCTGTCACTTAGGTGCGAGCTGCCAAATGTGAACTGTACTATAATTTATAATAATGGTTCTCAAACAGTGGATCCGTGGCCCACTAGTGGCATGTGACCCAGTTTTTGGTGGGTTGCAAAACTGACAAGGCAGATTAGGCTATGTGCATCAAGGTTTAAAGAACCTGCTAGTTTAGGTGGGGTGGGTGGGGAGCACTGCTGCCCAATCACCAGTATAGCCACAGAGGCTTGAATGGCTGGTGAAGTGAAACTTTTTTAGGTGGGTCCCAATGGATTCTAATATAAAGCAACGCAGTGTAATCTATATATATAAAGAAGATCCTGGGTGTGTGTGTGTATGTATGTATGTCTCGCATAGGCTCCGCAACGCCTGGAGCGATCGCCACGAAACTTGGCACGCATACACCTTGCGGCCTGGCGACAAACACTGCGGGAGTCGGGCCCCCCTAGCGCCCCTGGGGGTGGGGGTACGTGGGGGTCCCCGCATGAAAACAGTCAAAAACGGCCAAAATCGGCGTCAAATCCACAGTTTCTGGGGTCGCCGAGATGAGCGGCGATGCCCCTAATGCCATTGGAGTCCAGGTTCAGCCCCCCCTTGACATGGGGGGCAAGAAGGGGTGCGAAACAA